>JAVFHW010071128.1:36332-72834 GCA_032159205.1 Eurystomus glaucurus suahelicus
CCTGAGATAATGAAGATAGAGCAAACCAAGACAACAGACTGATTTTATACGGGTTGCTCATTCCTTTGCACATCCACAAGGTAATACTCCAAGAATGCCCTACAAGCAAGTGGGGTAAGGGATTCTATCCAGAGGGACTTTGGCAGGCTTAAAAGATGGGTCCATGCCAACCTCATTAATTTCAACAAGGCAAAGTGCAAGGTCTTGCACCTGGGTCCGGGCAATCCCAAGCACAGATACAGGCTGGGTGGAGTATGGATTGAGAGTAGCCCTGAGGAGAAAGACTTGCAGGTGCTGGTTGATGAAAGGCCCAACGTGAGCCAACAATGTGCAAGTGCAGCCCAGAAAGCCAGCCATAGCCTGGAGCACATCAAAAGAAGCATGGCCAGTAGGTCAAGGGAAGTGATTCTCCCCCTCTACTCCACACTCTTGTGAGACCTCACCTGGAGTACTGAGTCCAGGTCAGGAGCCCCCAACACAGGAAGGACGTGGACCTGTTGGATAGGGTGCAGGGGAGGGCCATGAAGATGAACTGAGGGCTGGAACAAGAGGTGCTATACGTCTCCTATGAGGACAGGCTGAGAGAGTTGGGGTCGTTCAGCATGGAGAAGAGAAGTCTCCAGGGAGACCTTATTGTGGCCAATATCTGAAGGGGGCCTACAAGAAGGCTGGGGAGAGACTTTTTACAAGGGATTGTAATGATAGGAAGAGGGGTTATGGCTTCAAACTGGAAGAGGGTAGATTTAGATCAGAAATTAAGAAGAAGTTCTTCACTAGGAGAGTGGTGAGACACTGGAACAAGTTGCCCACGGAAGTTGTGGATGTTCTGTCCCCGGAAGTGTTCAAGATCAGGTTAGATGGTGCTTTCAGCTATCTGTTCTAGTAGGCGGTGTCCCTGCCTATGGCAGAGGGGGTTGAACTAGATGATCTTTAAGGTCACTTTCAACCCAAACCATTCTATGTCTTTATGATTCATCTGGGATGAAGTCAAAAGCAAACCCCATAGGATTTCCACTTGGAACATCTTCATGTGGACTCTGTCCTGGAGGTACTGCTACATGGCATCCTGCTTAGCTGAACAAGCAGAGTACACCACAAATAATTAGCCAGTTAACACTAAACAATTGTGTGACTAACATATAAGGACTTCAGGAGGCCACAACTGCCATGTTTCAGGCCCAAGTTAAACTCAGTTTGGACCTAAAACTCTTTTAATAATGCATTGATTAAATCTGCCAAACACTTAGCTATAGCTGCAGCTATGGGGATAATAAAATTTTAGCTGTGTCCATGTTCTGCACAGTCTCTTCTCTTTACAAACCCTTCCTCTCTTGGTACTTCATATGCCTTAAACAATGGCATAGATGATATGCATCGGGGCTGCTGGGTCTCTGGGAATGGCACTGGTTCTAAAAGGAAGATGTGCAGCAACAGGATACAGAGGGACAAGATGTAAAGAAACATGAGCTGCCAAGTCAACCTATATGTCACTGTTTCCTAAAGAAATAAAAAAACCAATGTCAGTGATCAGCTTCAAATAAAAATATTTTATTGGAACACCATGCTGTACAAATGCTGTCAATGTGTTAGAAAGCAAAAACCTTGGTAACTGTCAGCAATAGACACAAGACGTCATGCATCTGCCCAAGATAACAATTCACAGTGTGTTTGGGGTTTTATCCCCTGTGTCCATTAGTCATTATTGTCCATTTCTAAGTTGGTGGCAGGTTGTTACATAGCATGATGCTATCCCTGCCGTCTCTTTCTTTTCTCCTAGGGTTATGCACAGTTTTTCCTCATCGTTTTTTAATGGAAAGTCTTTTATCATTTCTGGTAATGCAAGTAAATTTCTTCCTAACACTGTCTTGTGCTATTCATAATGGAACAGTAAGTGCCTTTTATCTAGTGTTGTCTTTTTTGTCACATGGGCTGCACAATCTGGAATTGTTCCAGTTTCCCTTTACAGTAAGTGAGGCTGAATTTAGTTTTGCTTTCTGACTGTAATCAGCAATCATAAAGAATCTCAGTATTTCTTTACATTGCCTCTGATCTGTACTCCAAGGATTCTTGGATACTGTCTCAAATGGTTAAATATGGTAGTGAAGACTGATGTTTATAAGACTTGAAAGAAACATTCAGTTGGGTCCTTTACTAGAAGTTTAGTATTATTTTTGCTTATTAACTAGCAAGGCAATTTTGTTCTTGTGTCCTAGACTGCAAAGCAATAAGACATTGAAGTGTTAATCTAATCTGACCTCCTCCTATACACTATTCTGTAGAAGACTGGGGCCTTCAACCACATTTTTAAAATGTATTTGTACAACAAACAACTTTCCAATGTACACAACAGATTTAACTTTTATACACTTTGGTGCCAGATTGCTATGTGAAAGAAATACTAACTTGAGTCAGAATCTCAAGTGTCATAAACAGCACTAGGACTGGGATCCTAATCTTCTTGTCCATAAGATTACACAACACTCAACTTCTTGTCTACACCCATCACAAACATGAATCAACAGTGGTGGTATCTATGCTGAAAGCATAAGGTTACATTTTTAATGCCTAGCTAACTAGAATGCATAGTGGCCATATAAAAGCAAATAATAACATATGTTTACATTTTGTCCTGCTCACAGTCACTGAGCTATGTCTCACAAATTTCTGAAAATGCCCAGGAAGACCAGAAAGCTATCTAAGGCTATGCAACAAATACACATGGAGATAGGTGATTCTCAGGTCTACTAGATTATCTGCTCCTATAGAGACATATATAGACTTACACAGGCACATTTCCCATGATTTTCAAAAGTGACTGCCCAGTGGACACCTATGTTTCTGAGTGCCAAAAAGTTTCTTGTTTTCTAGGAACAGCGTAACGCTTCTTTCTGTACATAGTGTGTGATTGCAGGGGGCAGGGAGCGCTCACCCACTTCTCCCTTGAATTCCTTTAATAGAAAGTTACTCTGAATTTTGTGCTCTTTCAGGCCTAAGGTAGTGATAAAAGAATGTACATGCTAAAAATTAAAAAGCAATGGGAACCATTGCAACGTTACACTTTAGTTTGGTAAACAAAGATTTATTTTATTTGATCATTATTCAAAGTGGGAGAGAGAAAAAACGAAGAAAGGCTTAAATGTAAAGAAACTTTGAACTGCATGGATCAACATTTGTTACATAAGTAGATTTTTCAAAATAAGTCATCCTCCACAATAACTATACAGAAGAACTAACCATGATTTCACAAGACCCCATAGTCTTTTTGTGTGTATGTTTTATTTCTTGCATCAATGAGTCATAAAATGCACTCAAGGAATTAATTTGAAGCTTGAAATCTAAAAGGAAAAGAAGCCGATATGTATAGTTCTGTAGGCTCAGATTCTTGTATCTAACTACATAACATATTTTCTTTCCACAGGAGGTAGTTATGACAAATTAGAAGTCTGAAAATTTTCTGATGGTGTAAAGGCTCCAGCTGTCACTAGGGAGATAGTGATCAGATTTCATAGCTGCATGGTCCCATGGCACCACTAAGAGTTCCATATGGTCATCCAAATGTTTCAACTAAACCCACAAAAGAAATTCCACCATGGATTTTGCTTTTAGAAAAATAAAACTCTTCTTTGTAGGAATTTTTCAGAAAGTGCCACCAATAAACAAAACTTTGTTGATTTGGTTGTCTGAAAAGAGAATAATTGTTAGTGTCATTCTCTTTCTTTCAGGTTTAAGTGGATAGAAATAGTAGCAGTACAGGACACGTGCCTGACCTCTAACTTTTTAATCTAGCACAACTTACATAACATGAAGTAGGCTGGTAAGTGGACATGCAATGAATAATTAAGGTGTGTATATGTACATGGTGATAAACAGTAATTTCTTTAAACCACTTCACTTTTCATATAAAACCACTTCTGTTAAATTGTTAATGCTATTACTGTGGACTGAGATGCTTTCATTCATGTCAAAGATGTCAGTATAAGCCTCACACAATAACAAATGACAAATGCATAATTTATTGATTCTTAAATGGCTATGTCCTTGGATGTATTTCTTACAACTAATTTGCTTGGAGACACATCTGGCTCCTGAAGATAGCATCTGTTTTAAAGAAGGTCAGTGCTATATTTTAAAGTTAAAGGCAGAGGAACATAGTCTTTTATCTGCTGTGCTTCTCTACTCTTTTAGCCTACAAATTCAGCTCTCACTCAATTCTGTCTACTGATTTTTGTATCAAATAAAAAATTGAGTAATCTATCTTTTGGTTTTGAAACAGTGATAAACATGTACACATACACTGTGCTAACAAAGAATGCAGAGAGAGAATGTATAGGTCTTAAGTGACTGCGTGCAGTATGAAATAAACTACTTAGAAAAGGAATTAAATTCAATTGTGTTGGTACTGCTTTTCATTAAAACCTCTTTTCTACAAAGGTTAATCTATTTCAATAAATGGTGCTTGCTTGCTCAGAGTTTGTTTTATTCAGATGTGCTGCTTATGAATATGAGTCTAAGATCTTCTTGTATAAAATATGCAAACACTGAGCACTGCTATGTTTATTCTGCTATTAGGCCATGAACCATGACTTCTCCCCCAGTTATTCTTGTACACACAAAGCCTGATCCTGCACATCTTTGTTATTTCTGCATGATATATACATACTCCATGTGACTTCAAGCCATGTATCTTGGTTATTTCATCAATTTTTCCCTGAATTTTAGCAGCTTTTCTTTTTACCCTCCTCCTGGTTGAAACATAAAATATAAACACATGCTTAAAATCAGCTTGAAGGTTTACATTTAAATAGGCACACACAAGTACAAACAATTCAGAAACTGCCATTTTAACCCTGTGATGAACAGCTAGGCACCTTTTGCTTTTATATTTCACCTTGCACCATACTCAAAATGTTTAATTATTTGAGGATTAATGGAGGTAGTTTATAATTAAGCTGAAGTATGAACTGATGTCATCATCTCAGTATGATGATATACATTTTTATGCCAAAGCACCTGTTGTTTTGGAAGGAAGCAGCTGATATCATTATCGACCCAGCCAGATAGCCTAGTTTCCTGCTGCTTAAAAAATTATCCTAAGGGTTACCTAAGTTGAGGTAATACAGCATTTACTTTTTCATGCCCAGGATAGCAGACAATGCATAAAATTACTTTCTTCTCAGTCAAAAGTAGAGGGAGGAAAGAGGGAGCTGGAGGGAGCAGGACACATGATTCTAAACCAGTTAATATTTATTTCTGTGGAATACAAAGCTTGTCTTTTTTTTTTAAGCATGAATTTACATGTAAAATCATACTTAGTAGGTATGTAAGTAAATATATGATTGGACAAGAGTCCTTTATGTAGCACAAAGGAGAACGTCTTCAGCTTTGCTCTGGAAATTTTTCACCATATAATTGACTCTGACCACTGTATAGCAAAGGTTAACACCAGCTGGGGATTTCTCCTGCGTAGAGGTGGTCAGCTGCTGCCCTGTCCCTTGTCCCTAATGTTATGAGGAAAAAAGATGTTGCCAGGGCGATTGGGAAGGTGGAAGCTGTGACAGAGGTACTCTGTTACCGCAGGAATTTACAGCCATGAGGTCATTGCAGGATCTCATGCCAATACTATAAATTAAAGCTGCATGCATGAGGACTAGAAAGCACTGAATCCGGGATCTGCAACCAGCCTTAGGAGATCCATGCCTCCATCCATTCAAGCAGCACTTTGACAGAACATGGAATCAAGCCCAGAGTGCTTTTAGCATGCCTCCAACTATCAGGCTTTCCTCCGAATTGTGGCATTATGCCAGAGGTGTTAATTTGGGTTGTCGTCAACCTCCACACTTGTAAAGCTGAGATGCAATACGAGTGAACCCATTTCTCGATAATTTTTGGCTCTCCTCTGATGATAATTTTCTGACTTTCTCAGCCATATGATGCCATATCCACCAAATTTTCCTGTTGCAATAATCTCAGATGTGTATTGTGAGCAGGTAAAACACAATGTATTTTCTGGGACCAAGCAGCTATGTCCAAGCAATATTTGGAGAAGCATAATGAACAACATGTTTTGCTATTTTGCTTCTTTCAATCCTTTTCCACATTTTGTCTTTTTTTTCTTTTTGTTTTTCCTTGTACAAACTACCTCCTTTCCCATCCGGCATTCTAACACTCCTGTTGAGTAGATTGTCTCTCCTCTCCGCTTTTAAGTTCTTTCCAAGAATATTCCTGCAGCTGCTCTTTCTATAGGTCTGTTGCCATTTTAGAAGGAAGCAGTGGCTAGTAAGAGTTAGATTTCTCACCCCTCCACAACTTCCCAGACCTCCTGTTGCTTGGCAGATTGTACAACTTAATAATCTGAATAAAGAAACTTTTGACAGAACAAGAAGCTGTGGCTGAAAGAATCCTGCCGTCTTTATCCCTCATTCTACATCCAGTTTTCCTTGGGATGTGTTTTCTGTTGGTTCCTCCACAGTTATCTTAGGGAAATGTTTCTTGAATTTAAGTATTTGAATCTTACCAGGAAAGCAAATTTCCTGCACCGTGTTTCTCCCCTCTGCACCCAGTCTCTATTTTGAAGTTTTCTTATTTCATTTGCATGAACTTTTCTGGGTCTTCCTTCCTTTCTCCGGGTCTATTATTATGCCCATAATTGAGCTATGCACATTTAGGATAATATTAAGAGAATACTTAAATTATCTTCAAAGGATAATACAAATATACTTAGTCATTTTATTTCGTAACACCGCACTTTTTTCCTACCACTAACAACCATTGCAAAGTTATCACAGGTTTGGGGGCTTATATTTATATTACAACCTGTATTATATGCAATAGACTAAAATATGAGTTTAAGGTATTCTTACTGAGCTTCACGTCAGATGGGAAATAAGGTGTAGTAGCTATATATCAAAAGAATACTTACTATGGTGCTTTATAATAAGGGTGTGCTAGAGATCAAATTAGTACCCTAATGGGCTGGAGTTCAGCATCGTGATCATTGTAACGTTGTGCACATTAGCTATGTATGTGTGGGGGGGACAAAGACACTTTTCTAGATATTTATGGATGTTGAAAACTACTGACATCAGTGTTGAGTGAAGTCTTATCCTAATCATCTTCCTCTCCCTTTCATATCATAAAACTGCGCTGAATATTAGGTTTTCAGAAACTTATTTAATAATACAGGAAGCTATACTTACATGTAAAGTAATTGCCTGTGGGTATGCAGTATGTTTACAGCTGGTGCATTCCAAGCCTTGAATGCTATTTCTCTATTTGCTAGACTTCAAAGAAAGTATTGTTTGCTGTTTTTCGTTGGTATCTGACCAGCATAATGAAATGCTGGCCATAGGTAACAGTATAAATTCTTTATTTCCCTTCTTCACAAATTGTAATACTCAGTTTCTCTAAAATCAGTTAGAGTAAAAAGAAAAACGAGAATTGAAAAGTTTGCATTTATAGAAATTAAAAACACTGTTCTAAACAAGTTCATAACCAGTGAAAATGTACATATTTCCATGAAAATAAAAAATTGGAATCTGTCCTGCACTTCCAAGAATTATAAAACAAGTTATCCACAACACCACAGCAATTAATTACAAATATGTATCCAATCATTTCAATCCACAAATTTGATTTCCCTTGAAATTTCTTTGATGAAAAAACTTTGTTTTTAAAGAACGAACTTTAAAAATAAAGCCAAAACAAAATTAAAATCGAAACTTCACATTGAGCTAAAGAGAGAAAACTACGGATATATTTTTAAAATGTTTTTGTACAGTTTGACCTTGGAATTATGTGGATGTTTCTTTTGCAAACAAGCTCATGGCTTTCACCATTGATGCTTTTTCATTTCAGAATCATTAGCTGCATCAGTAATGATTACTTAAAAATATTGTTGTCTTGAACATTTTCTGAAGACCTCTGACTGCAATTTCAAGAACATTCTGTGTGTACTAATCTGTAGCTTACATTTTATTTCTAAAGTCCCACTCAAGACAACTGTGACAAGCAACAATCCAGTTCTTTGATGTTTACTAAATGTTTACTTCTGTAAATCCTAAATTCACTGGATCAACAAAAGCCTGAGTAAGAGACTCCTCAATTTAATACAAAACTGAGCAACTTCAGAGTGGTAAAAGTATTATCTATAAAAATATCTCTTAACAACATTGTTTGAATTTTCTGTCTTCCAAATTCTTCTTCTTCTTTACACCAAAATAAGATTGTAGCACAGAATAACCAAAATCTGACCACTGACTACTACTTTATTCTGATCCATCATCAGTAGCTGAAGATACTGGACCAGCTGCAACAACACAAGAGCATCAAATATAATGCTGGATCAAATACAGCAATTGCCCTTCTGTTTTCTCTTTTGAGGATGTTTGTTTTGTATTTGATGAAGACAAAAAGATACTTTTTGGATGTAATATCTACATTCTGGGAATGTCTGTACAAATATGCAGTTCCGTCTGTACAAACATTTCTCTTCTTCTGAACTAAAAATAAAATTATTTTACATGAAAGCTTGGGAAAAATGTGAATCAAAGTGAATCATGTGCCATATTGCTCTTTGGAATATTAAGGCTAAATTCCCTGCTGGCATAAACTGACGCGGGTCTGTTGAGTTCAGCAGAGCTATTCCAGCCCACACTAGTAGAGAATATGGAGCAGCTTTGTTTTGTTACATAAATTAGACTGATGCGTACTAGATAATTAGAACTACCAATTCAGCTATGGACTATCTATAATCTGATTGCTGTGAACACATGAGTTTAATAAATATTATCAAAGTTTAAGTTTATTCTTTATATTCTTTATATTCTTTATATTCTGGAGAGGCAAGTAACACCTTAATTCTTTGCAGTAATAAGGTGTTCCTTAAGGGGTGACAACAGCCCCAAAGTGGACATCTTCTTCTTTAACATTTGTGCATCTCACACACTATTGCAAATTGGCTACATCAGTTTAATCCTTTACTGACATGAAAATTCCATTTTCCAGCTCTAGCTGAAGAATCTAGAATTCTTAATAAAGAAGAATTAAAGAAGAATCAAAGAAGAACTAAAGAAGAACTAATGAATTAAAGAACTAAATATGAAGTAAACTGGTGATTTTCTGGTCAGTCCTCAGCAATTTCACATTTATCTTTCTTGTTGCACAACCAGGAAATTAGGCCTCTCCCCTGCTGTGGAAGGGGATTAAAAAGGAGTCCTGGAGAACAGACCGGGAGCTAGATTAGAGAAAAGAAACCAACCTGCAAAGACATGGTGGGCAGGGCAAACAGCTGATCAGAATTTTAAAAGTTTAATTATATTAAACTTTTAATTTAATTTAAAATTTTTAAAGTTTCTTTGCTTTACCTCATGCTCAAAAAAATCTAGTATTAGAGGCTGAAAACCCTTTTCGTATCCTTGCTATAAAGAGAGATACAACCCACCTTACTTCACAGCTACACCTAACTTGCCGTTGTAACTACATATCCCAATAAACACTTGGAAAGCAAAGAAAAACGACCTTTCTCTTCCTGTCGTCAACTTTCCCTATTGTACAGACCTAAATCCTTCAGTCTCCTGATTGATAACTGTGCCTTTTCATGGCTATTGGAGATAATTATGTGGAAAATCAGTGCAAATTATGCATGTTTAATTGGGGCACTACCAGAAAACCTGCATATCTGTTGACCTCTCTGGGAGAAATCTGAATCCACTTTGAAAATTAAACAAAAATTTCTGGCAGAGCCAAAGACACTCAAGCCTGTGATAGTAAGTAAATGACATACTCAATGGCCAGAGAAACTATGACACATTCAAATTGCTTCAGCTCCTGTAAAGCTATGGCAAAGAAAATTTTAAGTTATATTTAGTTCAATTATTGTTCATAAAATTCATTTTTTCTTGTGAATCAGTTGGTAGGGATCATGTAACAATCACAGCCTAAATCCCCAGTTGGCTTCGACTGTCTTCATTCTGCTGCTCACTGAGAAAATGGCTCTGCAAACTCTTTGTATCCTTCTTCATGAATACAACCATCACAACCACAGGCCAGGACTTTATGCTTCCTTCATTTTAAACTTGAGCCAGAGTTGGTGGGGAGAGATAGAAGAAAGCTCCAGAGAAAACTTTACTGAGCATTGTAGATCTGCTCAGTTTGGAGAAACCTTAGTAGCTATTTGTGAATTAATTAACTGTAGGGTGAGGACTTTCAAACAACCATATTGTTTCATATATGAGCAAAATATCAGACAAAACAAATATTATATAATCGGATCTCAAATAACATTGTGCTATGGTCATGAACTGCCAAGTGTCTCAGCAAAAAAAACATAGCAATACCTTTTGGGCTACAAAAGCTCTCAGAAGCTACACCAACATTTGCTACATCCCCACCTGAGTGCATTTCATCATTGAGACATTCGTATTCCTATTAAAAATACATTTCTGTTTCTAGATGACTTGTGGCAACAGGTAAAGCATTTATGGCTAGGAGAAGCTGCTTGTTTGCTGAGCCTGTCAGAATACTTTTGTGTCAATAGAGAAAATATATGTCCACAGGTCTAATGGGGATCCCTTTATTGTAGTACCTTGTCATTTTGAGAGCGTCCTGCCCTCCATGCCCTGTGAGCATTTTTTACAGTCAGAATCAACATGTCTGAGTTCTTGTTTCCAACTTTCAGTTATGTTTATTATTGTTTGTCAGCAACTCAGCTCTGCTGGAAAAACCTCCTTTGGTGAATAATGAAGTCATTCCCACAGTGACTGCTGGGTTTCAAAATTTTCAGTACTCTACCTATGGCTATTTAGCTGTACATGAGAAGCGCAGAAAATCTTACTTTTCATGGCCCATAAATAAACACTCGATCCAACACTTCAGCACATTTCTAATTGTAATGCAGCGTGTAATGTTTCAGTGCACAATACAGATGTTTTCAGTTATTATATGAAGAGGAGACAATGATGGTTAAGTATGTGTTTGCATTATAGTCATGGCATGAAATCATTATGTTCAACTTTCCTGGTTGTTTGCTTCATAGAAAAAATAAAATTCTGTTCAGCCATGATTCTTTCGCATGTGGAATAAGTTGCAGAAAAGTCAAAGTCATCCATTTATAGCCCACTTACTTACAGCAATACAAAGGGTAAAAGCTCAGTTTAAATGTTGGACTATTTCTGTCCTCTCTCCCTGTTGTTAATCATATACCACCACTTAGCTGCAATGACGCCAGGGGATACTAGGATATAAGCAGAAGAAGAGTTGTCCTGTGGGATTTTTATCCTCTGTGGTAATGGCTCAATCAGCCATCTCTCTTGGTCCACACCCACTGGGGTTTTAAGAGATGACTGTCCTCAGTGGCGCACCAAAGTGTACTCTCACTAACACTGTGGTACTACCAAGTCTATTTCTTTGACATTGGCTCTCACTAGCTTTTCTCTGCCTTTAGTCCTCTCTTTCATCCTTCCTGTCCAAGCATTCAGTAGTCTTTTGTAAAGTTAAAAAGCTACCCAACTTAACCTTCTGCTGTCATTTCCTTTCTATTCCAGATCTCCCTTTATATCTGCCTAACTCCAATAAATTATTACTTGATGAGAATAACTCTTTAGTTCACTTATAAAAAGGCCTGATTTAACAAACAGATATTTTTATGACTTCTATTTGTGCAGACACAAATAACTATTTTGGTTATATGAACAGGCCACATGGATACACATAGGCAGTAAATATCTGGGCAACTCCAGACCACAACTTGAGACTGTTTTAACTTTAGAAAAATCAAACCTTAAATGGAAAAAAAATTGATATTCCTAGATTTGCAGGGTTGAGTTTCTCTCTTTGGGAAGACTTATAGTTTGAAACCATTTGTGATATACAAATGTAGATGAAGTTTCAGAAGAAAGAGTTCTGACACTATTTGCCATTGGTTTATAAGGTATTGAAATGAAAACAGAGTAATCAGAAGTGGTCCAAAACCATCACTACAGCAAGTCATACAACTAAATTAAGAAAACTTTAAATCTTCTTGTTATGCTTTTCTTTCCTTGAAGTACAGAACTGATGTGAGATGTAAAGTCAGACTAAAGGAGAGAAATCAGTGGCATGGTACAGTGCAAATTTTATTTTAAATCTAGCAAACGCTAAATTGCAGGCAGATAATAAAAGTGAGTAGAATATAGTGACATTGCATGTATTAAGTGAAAGTATTTCAAAAGAAGGTATAAGGTCAAAGGATTCAGAGACATAGACTTGAAAGAAAACTTTTAGTTTCAGGTGAGTGATGATGATGACAAAGTGATAAAAATTCAGATTTCAAAACTTGTCACATTTCAGATCCAGTGAAATTTCACATTTCATTTATAAAATGATTTTACTTCAAGGATGAGTTGAGCATAATTTGAATGTTCATGCTTATACATGGGTTTAAAATTGAAATCTTAGAGAAACTCTGGAAAAAGAAGTTGCAGTAGTTGAATGACATGACTTAAGATTGCAGTTGAATGAGCTGACTGCAATGGAGAATGTTTCTCAAAAGATTCAGTCTATTCTATAATCTGATTTCTGATTGAAAATTACTAAAAAAATGTATTTTAAAATTGAGTTTATTTGTAAATATGGAACAAATTATGGAAATTTTTTTCAGTCTGTTGTTCATTCCAAGCCATACTTTTCACACCTCTGTAACAACTGTTGGATTATTGATTGCATGATAATAAAAATCTCCATGGAAAGCTTTAACTTGACTCTTCCTTCCTTCTTCAAGTGGCTTCCAAGAGTACTTTTGATTAGTGTTCCAAACACTGAAGGAATAGAAGCAAAATTCAGTGAGTTTATTCCCCATGTCAAAATCAGTCTGCAACTTGTTTAAAGCAAACTTCTGAATGGGCTTCTTCTTGGAGTCATTGCCTCCAAAAAAATGTACATAAGGAACACTCAGTACAGGAGAACTTTTCAATCAGCATGGATATGGCTGAATGCTAAGCAGGAAATAGTGTGACATTAACACATTTCTTGGTATGGTTCAACAATCAAGTTTGAATTGTTTTAATTTTTTCCCCTTTTACTGTTGTTCAGAAATAAATACTTTCTGTGAACAAATGTCATAGAATCATACAGTCATAGTTTGGGATGGAAGTAGACCTTAAAGATCATCTAGTTCCAACCCCTTGCCATGGGCAGGGACACCTTTTACATTATTTGATTGCTCAAAGCCCCATCCAACCTGGCCCTGGATATCATGTAATGTGGAGGTTTTATGCCTCAAAGTTTCACTTCATGTTGATGTTCTGTATTTTTTGTTGATGTCAACTAAATTTCATTATAGTTTTCTCCTCACTTGACATAATGACAGAAGAAAGAAGGTGTCATTAGCGACAATTCTTGTTTATTCAGGAATAGCCTAATTCATACGTGAACAACATTTCCAGAGTACAAAATTAGCACAAAAAAGGGGAAAACTTGCAGTAAAGGATATATTAGGAATTTGAAGAAGAGTATATAAGCATAGTTATGCAATATGGCATTATTTCTCTCTGTAAGAGTACATATTTAAATCTTGCTGTCCTCTATTGCACACAGCTACATTAGTCCCACAGTTCTTGATTTCTTTTGCTCTGATTGTCTGTAAGCCTTGAAAATAATATTTGAAAAAAACTCCTAGAAATCATTCTGCTTTATTGTGCATCACCCTGCATTTTTATTTTCACATTTAGTAAAAGTGTCTGTAAAATATTTGGATGAATAACAAAATGTGGTATGCTAACTGACAGTGAAGTGAGGTATAATAACTCTCTAAATTAGTGCTTTCAACAAAGTAATCACTTCCATTTACAACACTGAGATTCAAAAGTAAAAATGGAACAGACTTACACTAGATAAGCATTAAATCCTGTTTGGGAATTTACCTCATGTATTTTCAGGATTGAACAGAGTCTTTGAAAAAGAAGAAGATTAATAATCGAGGTAATATGATAGAGGAGAAAGGAAAACTGGGAAACGATGGTATTGTTTAATACCTTTAAATTGTTTAATAGCTTTAAAAGTAAGAGATGCTGAATTGAATTTCTGAAGGCAATAGTAAAAGCATACATGATTTCAAACTAGATCAGATAAAACTCTTGGGAATATGTTAGCCATCTCTACAGTCCACTGGAAGTTTCCATGCATTACGTGTACAGACTAGAAAGACAGCCAAGTAAGCCATTGCCACCACTAACTTAGGCAACCATGTAACACCTTTCTCAGAAGCAAATCACTGGAAAGAAATAAGTAATTTTATACTTAATACTAGCGTATCTAACCAAAATGTGTTTGTGGTCAAATTTCAAAATGCCTTAATTACAAATAAAGTGTCTTTTTATTTAAACATGTAAATTGCTAGTAAGTTAAGGATATATTGCAGAGTATGGACTCCTCACAACTAAAAACTAATAATAACAATAAAAAAAAAAACCTGGAGAAAAGCAGACAAACCATCTGACAAAGCCTAGGGCACATGTAACCCCATCACTACAAATGACTGCAGAGCTTACAAAACGAGCCAGATGCTGCTTCTGGAAGGATTTCATCTATAATAACCGAACTGCATGACAGCCTATCACAACTCATGTTTGGCCTAAAGGTGTACATCAGTGGTGGAATGGGCAAATGAGATGGAACAGGAAAGAAGCCTTAATCCTAACAAAGGAGGGCTTTTTCGTTGTGGATTGTTGTGAGTTGGGGTTTTTTAAATTTGAAAATTGCATTTGTTTTACCTGCAGACACTGACACAGATGGTGCTTCTATAATATGCTATTATAATAGACTAATTTGTTTGCAATGTTGCATTCATGTCCAAATTCATGTCCAAATGTATTGGGTCTTCTATAGTGTTGTTCAGGATTGGTTCAAATGTAGAGAAGATGAGTGTTTCCTTGGTGCAGATCCTCTGGCAGGTGCAGCATCTGTGTTCTCAGCCCCCTTCACCAGCTAGGCATGTGGCTGGATAATAAAATAATTGCTGAATGAATAGACTTTATGAAAGGGATGAAAATATATGTGAAAAAGTTACATTTCATGGACAGGCATACTGATAAGTGTTGTATAATCCATTAATTCTGGCTTCATTTTCCCTTCTTGATTCCTCTGCAAAATGGCTGCTAAGCAAGGCTAAAGGCTGAGAGACTGAAACCTGCCCCCTGGTACCAAGATTTTAAGTAGAGAGATTTACCGGTGTCAACTGATTTTGCTTCCATGTTGCTTCTTTTTGATTAGTTTGAAGTTAGCTTTATGGAAATCTTTCCTTGCTGAGCAGTCATGGCTGTGTCTACCTTCAGCTTAATCTTTCCACCAATTTACACCACATTCTTCAACCTGCATTAAATGATACTTAGGAGAATTATTTCTATTTTGTTAAATTATTTTGCTGGTTTATGAACGCACATTTCTCTAATCAGAAAAAAATTAATCATGATTCCTCAAGGTAAACAAAACTGTTCCGTTTGTGACGTTTCGGAAGGCTACTTCAGCACAGAATTGATTATCGATACACCAGCATAAGTTCATCACCGTTGGGAATATGCTTTAACACGTTTGTATTGCCTCTTGATAACTTCAAGCAAGTCATAAAAGAGATTTAAGGCAAGAGATCTGCAGAACATCACAGCCAGGATATAGCATAAGAAGCCACCATCCACTCTAAGTTTAGTCTATTCTGAGAACTTCAGGAACAAACACAATTCCCACATGCACACATTTTTCTTTCTTTTTCTTTTTCTTTTCTTTTTGTTCTTTTAACCTTGAGAGCTGTAAGCCCTAGTTAATAATGAAAGTTCTTGATGAAGAATCAATCTTCTGTATGGTATTACTTTGTCAGTTCACAACAACACACATACGCCCAGGTCTCATAAGCACTCCTATGAAAGATCTCAGTTGCAGATAGACACCACAACAAATAATTCTTTCAGAAAAAAAGCATTCCTGTCTTAACTTTGCTGTTTAGGAACATAGGAGGGAAACAAAGTGCCACTGGGAGACTTGGTCCTTTTACAATGATAGTTTAATGCATTTAGGCAACACATAAATCAGAGAAAGTACTAGTTTCCCATTATAAATAGCACTCCATTAGATTATTTCACTTGCTTATATCCTAGAATAGACAATGCCTAAAAATGACCGGCACTATCCCCTCTAACAATAACCTAACAGCAAGCAAGTGTTGTGCGATATTCAAACAACGGAAAAATCAAGGCCTTAATCAGCTGGAATCCATGTCCTGCTTCAATTGGTAAATACTCTATCACTTTGTTATTGACCTTCTTAGGTAGGTCTCAAAACCCTAAAGTGTAACTGGAGGCAGGTATGAGGCAGATTTCTGCTGTCTCTCCATTCCTGATCATTATCATCGTCATTGTGGCCAGGAAGTGAAGAGGACTCTTGTTAGAAGTGGATCTCAGCTGGCAATCTACACTTAACTTTGGAGGTATCAGCAGAAGTTAATTGCCTTGTTGGATCAAAACCCAGAAGCCCAGCCCTTACAAGTGAATGCCTTTATGTAGTCCTGACAGTGTGATTGCAAAGACAGATCCTCATGCAGATCAACCCAACTCCAATCACAAAGGCCACCCTTTCTAAAGCTAGGAAGCTTTAACAGGCTTGTCACAGCCAGGCACACCACCAGCCCACAGTACAAATGCTTTCTTGTTCCTCTTTTAAGGATCTGTTAAGACAACTTGTGTGCATACTGATAAAACTTCTCTTAATAGTTTCAACACCATTCTCATTCTTTCTGTGATCAGATAATAAGATACCATATAATCACCACCTTTGTAAAACTAGTGTTTGCTGAAGAGATTGCCTTGCACAGCATATGGCCAATGTGGCCAAAGTAAAGAGGGTAGAGTTAGCAAGTGGCAACGGCATACTAATGAAGAAATTTTACAGTTTGTCTATGCCCCATGGGTAACAAAGTGAGGTAGGCCCAAAATTTTGTAATGTCTGTGTTGCATCTCCTCCTGGACTCCCTGTCCTTGTTACATGTCATGCAAACTGCTTCCTTACACACATAAAATCACAGAATAATTCGGGTTGGGTGGGACTTCTGGCTGGAGATTTCTATGTGTTTCAGTTTCTGTTGGCTTTGTAGCAGAAGATACTACATCTTTTAGGGCCAGCAGCCACAGTAGTACTATTGATGAACACTAATGGCCAGCTAATTGGGCAGCCATTGATCAGGTCTTCTTAACTTGCGGCTTGTGGGCATCATGTTGCCTTGTGAGACACTGCTCAAGATTAGACAGTTAAACTAAATTTGCCATAAAGCATAAAGATGACACGAAGAATATGTGACTGCTCCTCTTCTCTGTGAAACAGCAAAGGATAGGAATCACTGCGTTCATGTACATCTTCTATTCTGTAGATATCTGCAAATAAAGTCCTTGGTGTATGCAAAAATAAGTGATTAAATCACGTAAATCTGGATTTCATAGTGTTCAAGGTGTTTAAGGAATCCTTACTGTTTGAAAAGCAATTATAGGCAGAGAAATTAGGACAATAGATATGACCTGATTTAATCTCACCTGTTTTACTGAAATACAGCACCCATAATACACTCACACATGTTGGCACAGAGTTGTTTATTATTCACTCTTTCGATGTACTGTCTGATGCATCTTTGTCATGATTCATTATTCCTAACAGCTATATCAAGTGTTGCAATTACTGCACAATAGAGATTTAAGCCTATAATATTTCTAGATTGGAGAGAGAAAAATAATATATTAAGCGCTTTTGGTGTCTTTATGTATAAGTTTGAGAATCATTAAATAGCTGTCACTCTTCCTTCCTCCTCAGCATCAATTACTCCACTCTGGTTTTACTTACTCCACTCTGTATAATGAGTCCCTAGAGCATGTTTCATTGCGGGAGAATGAACACATTCTTCACTTGCGGTCAGTGGGATGTGGTTAATTTGAAATCACTTAAACTATTATATCTGTCAAGCATGGTTATTTTATTTTCAATTCACATCAGTGTTTTAGTATGCATGTTGGTTACTGGGTTAAACTGGCAGATTGATTTCCAAGTATTCTGTTGTAATACTCTTCATCACTGTCTTTACATGTAGGCTCCTGTTGAAAGTTAGTATGTTCCCATTACAATATGCTTAGGAGAAATCTACATTTAATATAAACAGTCATACAATAAACAAAGCTCACTACTTGAATGAAAGCTGGCAAGATCATTGGACTTCCAGCTTTTCTCATGAAAACCCAGAACAGTTGTTTTGTCCATTGTTCCATCTTAACTTCTCTTGGAAATGCAATTTACATCATGACATGCATTTGTGGCAAAAAAAAAGGAAGAAGTTCAGTAACTAGGGTCTCTTTGACATGTGTGGTTTTTTTCTGATGTGTTTACAGATTGTATCGTTCAAAAAAGCTTCAGGCTTCAGTTCAGTGTAAGCAGATTCACAATTCACATTGTATAAAACTGTTCAGTGTTAGTACAGGGGTTTTCTTCTTTTTAAAGTATTGTGGCTTGAAATTCATCAACAGCCAGAATTTGAAGATACTGAAATACTGACTTACATGGCTACTAATAACAGGGTGCTTATACAGAGAATTAGAGGAACCGCCAATGGGCTTTTTATTGCAGCTATATTGTACATATTACATGAATAAATTACGTATTTGCATTATGCAGCTGCTGCATCATCAGTTTAGAGAGTAGACTGCTATCCTAAGTATTCAGGGATGTAAGCTCATTATCTTTAAATCCACTTTGGTTACAGCCACAATACGACCCAAGGTAAACTGCTTTCATGTAATGTATTGCATATACCTATGCATAATCAGGTATATGTCTCAGAGACAGACTGATGAGTGTAGGTGTCTAATCAAATTTACAAAAAAGTGCCTGTTTGTCTGAATCAGGCAGAATCTTTCAGTTGGAAAGCTTATTAGGAGAACTATATTACCCATAAAAATACAAATCTACATATGTTGTGAAACATAATTTTTTATTTGAAAGATACTAGTAGAAAAACACACATTTATATAATGACAGTACTTTATGCTAAAAAAAAAAATAAATTGAAAAAAAACCCTGTTTTCTCTCTATCTTATGATGATGATGACAACAGCTAGTGTTTGATTCCTGCCAAGGCACTTCTTGAAATTCAGTTGTTTTTATTCTCTGCACATTGTTCTCTCATCCCATCGAATAAAACACAAATCTTAATGTTCTCCACAGCTGCAAATGCTTGCCTAGGACTTGTAGATTCACATTTACATATTTTATATATTGATGTAAATATCTTTGGTTAGGCAAGTAATACGCTGTCAGCTCTGTTCATTTTGCTGAACGCTTGTTTCTTTTCATTGTTACTTTTTATTTTGTCGAAATTACATTTATTTTCATTGCTATTGTTATTGCACTCTTCTGAAAGCACATACACCCTTTACATTGCCCACCTGGCTCATGGTGCTCACCACCTCAAGTGAAAAACCTGCTCCTGCAGAAATCAGTTGAGGTTTTACAGCTATCTTTAATCTGGACAATGTTTTACTACTAGGCTCTTGTCAGATGAGCCTTTTTGGTTGTATGACACTTCTACAGAGCTTTTCGTAAGTGGTTTCTGTAAAAGGGTCCTAAAAGCTATCATAGTAATGGAGTTAATAATGGTTAAGATGAGGATAAATACATAGAGCTATATCTTTTTAAGCATACATAATAAAACTAGGTGTGAGAAAATCACACACTATTAGTCTAAGCAGTTTTAGCAGAAATACACTTTTCCTTGCAATTATTTCAAATTATCTAAAAATTTGGGAACATTTAGACTTCCCTAAACTTTAGGCTAAGACAGAATTATTCTTGCACCTTCTATGCCATTCCTAAAATGCTATCAGCTCTAGTTCATAGCTACCCAACAACCACACATCCTGCTGAAGCTGAGAAGATATACATGAATTCTAAATAATACTGCAACATAAAATGAAGACACTCTATGTTAATAGTATCAGATTAATGGTTTGGTCCTGTTGTTAGGCATTTTTGGTCCATATGTCTGAAAGTGAAGAACACACATTTGAATGCAGTCCATACCTATAATGGACTCTGCCTTTTGTGACTTAGTGAAATCATAAAATATTGTTTCTATTATCCACATTTAAAAAAAAAAAAGAGCTTTAACATTGTCAATGAATACTTTTGTGTGGAAATGTGCTCAACTAAATGTTCCTGGAGAGAGAATAAGAGAGGTGAGAAATGAAAATTTGTTAATGCAGTTGGCAGTATTCATGCATCTTTGTGGAGATATATATGCCTGAAAAGAATGAAAATTGCCCTACATTTATAGGTAAGACAGTCAAAGACCATCACTATTCTACTTCCAAAACTAGATCTACTTCAAGTGACAAAGTAAAGATGTTCTCAATTTACTCTCATAGTATACCTAATTTTTCAGGATATTAAAGAAAAGCTAAGTGGAAAACGTGTTTTATTTCTTTTGTAGAATTAAAAAGCATAGTATTTTCCAGTACTAATCCTTAAAATGTTCTGTCTATATGACACACTACTATGTGGGGGAAAATATTAAAATATTATTGCCTATTAAAAAAAAAAAAAAAGTGAAAACTGGAGGAGGAATTATCTAGGTGAATGCTGCCATACTCATAACACAACAATGACACATAAACATGTATGTGTGTGTGCAATGTACAGAAATATATGCACATATGTATAGATACATATGGATCTACATAAAGATAGTAATTCATTCTGTAGTAGGTACTAGTTTTCATACTATTTTTTGCAAGGCCTTGAGTTTCTTCAGCAAAACACTGAACAGATTTCTTCAGTTATACTACGGCTATTTCAAACAACTTTGGTTGTTTGAAAATAATGAAGTTACAAGGAAGGAATGAGATGTTATGCTTTTTTGTGTTTTTTTCTTCAGTTGTCTTTCTGTCAAAAAGTTGCTGAAGCAAGGTGAATCACAGTCATCTTTTGGTGACCATGGTCATAACTTGATATGAAAAATTTTGATTACAAAGATTATTGTAGGCAAATGAGAATACCTTTCAGAATGGAACTGACTAGACAAACTTAGCCTCACTTTTATCACATGCAGAGTAAAAAGGCATGAACTTAATGGTTGCATCTGATCTCTGCATGTCTCTTGTCAGTCATTAAGCAGTACTGTGAGTGGCTGCAGAAAGTGAATTTCATTTTGCTTGTGTGTGTGTATGTATAAAAAACATGTGAAGCTGAATTTTTTTTTTAGTTCCTGGGCACAAGCAAAACTTGGCATACAAGTTGACTGTGGTTAGTGAGGCAAAACAGTTAATGTGCAAGATTTTCTTCTTCTGAGCTGTAGTGAGAGATTAAGAGATCCCATATGGGCCACTAGTACAAAGAAAGCAAAGACTAACAGGAAAAGGAAAAAAAAAAAGCCAAACCAAAAAACAGTGTGTAAGGGTAACAGAGGGAAATAAGATTGAAAGAACAAAATATCAACATAGTTAGTCATGAGGAACAGACAGGAGGGAGGTATTGCCTGCTGACCATGTGTACCAATGCCAAAGAATCTGAAAAAAAACCGGCATCTGTGGTATGGAATTGTCTCTCTCTAGATCTGAAAGACAGCAGCAGATTGTTTTTATAGAAAGAAAAGGTGTCAGCAGAAAGGAAGGAGCGTACACACATGGAAACATTTGCTCTAAGAAGCCACTTGAAAAACAACCAAGGAGCTGAGTGGAAGAAACATCTGTGAAACATGCAGCAAGACCACCACTAGTGCTTCAGGGAAGAGGTGGGAACAGAAGGGAATGCACAAGCAGTGTCAGACATAGCATCTTGTCAAAACGACAAGGAAACTTGGTACTTTCAAGAAAATCCAACATCTTGTGAGTCTGAGGGGAAAAATATTTTATCCTCCTTGTGAGGGAGCAAAGGAGTAGTCTTTATACTTATCAAGAAGTACATAAGTCTATGCTCATCGACCAAAGTCAATCAAGGAGTGTTATCTTTAAGAAGAAATTGCAGTTTCCAGGGGATAATTGGCAGTCCTACCTACCAGGATCAGCATATTTTGGGTTCTTTTCCATTGGTTTCCTTCTTCTTTTAATAAATGTGCAAAGTCTTGATCAGTATTAACATAAGGGATTGCAAATGACCACCAATGAAACGCAATGGCTGTGTAGTTTTGGGGGTCAGTGAAAGTAGATGTGATGTGTAACATGAAGGAGGAAGAAGTACCTTAGCTTTTAATTGTCTGGCCTTAATTTTGTCATCCAGATTTTTTTTGGTTGACAGAAGAAAACAAAGGCTTCGTCACATCTGAAATCACTTCATCTACTCCTCATGAAGACATCAGTCTAGATGCAAAATAACCTGTCTTTAACCCAAATGAAAAACAAAGCCTTGATCAGGGGAAATTTTACTTCTCTGGGTCTGAAACATTCTTTATGCAAAGCCTTTAATGGCTTTTCAGCATGGCTGAGGAATGGTGCCAGAAATGATATTTTGCTAGCCAATTGTTTAATGTAATTGTATGGAAAGCCTATGTGCTACCCAAAGGCCTCTTAAGGAGGTCACATAAAAGATGAGTCATAACGTAACTGTACCAGATCATGTCTCCATTTGCTCACTGCAGAAAAAACAAACTATGGAATGTGAAAGCACTTTGAAGTGACTGATGATCTTGCTGCTTATTAACCACGCTGAAGGTGACCTTGGTAAGAAGTAAATGAAGGCAAATGAGAAATAAAGACTGGATGGCTCATTCCAACCAGTGTAAAGACAAAGTGAAACTCTTATTCTTCACAAAGAAATGTGCTTTTATTCTTTTGAACAGGTTAATGGCAGCTCTCAAGGGAGAATAATATTGAGAAAAAAAAGACTATATACTTTAATTTTCTACAAAATATATACACATTCTAATTTTAGATTTTTTTTTTAAAAATAATTCTTTAAGTGAACAATAAAAAATGCTGGCTTTTATTTTTTTCCTCCATAGGCTAATAGGTTTTTTTTTCCTGTATTTTCTGGTGACTCCATGGAAAAATCCAGTTTTTAAAGTGAAACAGAAAATTTAAATAACTACTGAATATAAGAAAAAAAAGTCCAGAGAAAAGCAAAGATTCTTCAGAAAGTAGCCATGTCTATCTGCAATAAATCCCAGATAACTATTTTTGCCTCAGTGGCTAGCAAAGATTGTTTTTAACTAATTACAGTTAATTTATTTGTTTATAAGAATTTATGACTGAAGAATTTCTGACTGAACCAAAACTTTTCCTTTTTATTGCAACCTTCCTAAAATCACTTGTTAATGAGCTTTTCTATAATCAGTTCTTCAATAATCTGACTTTATCTAAAAAAAAATTTAAAATCTAACAAAAACTGGCATCTACTAAGCAGAATGCTAAAAATTAAACTGTAAGATCCTACAATTACAAGAAATGACTCTATGATTAATTTTTTTTGCTTATTATTGGCTGATGTATTATTATATTTCCTTTCATTGTCATTTATTATATAGACCACACCTTCACTGCATCTTTCAATACACCCCAGACTGGGAAATTGAAAACCTGCTGCATCTGTGCTCAGTGAGAGGGTATGATACAGTGTGGGTCCCAAGAGTCTTGGGGCATCAGGCCATTGGTTCTGACTCACTGAAATCAGTCCTGCTTTAGGAGAAGAGATATGTCATCTTGCACATCTAAACCTTAATCCAAATGCCTGGCATTGCATACTGGTCTTGACAGGTAGTGAGCCAGCTTACCACTTGGCAGATTAAAAAGGACTGCCTCCTGGAGATTAGATGGCTTGGCACAGCAAGAACACAGAGGTCAGACTCTGATGTTTGCCAACCAAAAAAGATCTGCACATTTTCCTACTCTATTGCTGCTCCCTGGATAAGCATTTTTGGCCTTTTGCCTTGGTTTGAAGGCAAGACTTGTTAGGATTTAGCCTGAGGGACATGCTTTACTGTTGAAGGTCAAGCTAGATTTTGACTGTTGTGGAGCCCTGATATGGTAAGGTCACATTCTTTCTCGTTAGGGCTGATCTCTGATGGCTCTGGGTGACTCCTGGGATATCATCAAGAATGGAGATTATTCTACACCTTGCCTATACCAATGTCTTGATGGTTTTTATGTTCCAGTTTCATGAAATACAGGCAATTTTCCCTGACATAGCAGCAGAGTAGAACATAGATGTTTCATTTCATATAGGGTTTTAGGACATGAACGTTTGAATTTGTTCACGGCAATATACTTTGTCTTCACTCTTACTCATTATTTCTATACTTAATCTTAATCATCATGTGTATTTTTAAACCAAAAGTAATTACACTCTAAAAATGTTGAAACCAGACTTAGTGTAAGGCATTTCATTGTCAATGAAACAACAGACTCTGAAGAAGCAAAATCCAACTGTAATTTTTCTAACAAATTTTATTTGTCATACGTCAGTGCTAAACAATAAGCTTATTGTTTCATTTTTATGGAGCCAACATCAGTATTGCAACGATGCTTTTCTGCTCTGGGCATTCCCTCTGCCTTTTTGTTTCTCGGTGGCATACTATCTCTATGTCATACCTTCCTGATCACCTGAAATTGCAAAAAAGTCCACTGTTTCCTAGCAGGATTTGTGAGTCTGCTGAGAGCCAAGGCTTCAGCAACAGAACAGGAATGCTCGTTCGCAGTTTTCCGGCTCAGTCATTTTGCTATTACCACAGTGTGATATAACTTTACCCCCTCCTCAAGTCAGACTGTTGAGGAGAGCATCATTTGACACACCTTGAAATTCACAGTGCTCATCCAGAGCCAGAACCTTCCTCCCTCTTCATGGTGTCTTTTATGAAAACAGAATATCTCAGAAACAACCAGCTGTTTTGAAGCAAAGCGTACCAAAAGAAACTTGAGCAAGCTCTGCATATGCTTTTATTCCTCATATGTCTTGTTGCAACAGACTGTGCAATAGGGTGAAAGTTTTAGCTACCATCACACTCACAATTCATGCAGACCTTCAATAACCCATTTATAGTTACAGCATATGTCAGTTGCTCAGTTTCTCATCATTATGGTAGGGTTTATTGGAATTAATAATATAGCTGCTCTTCCAGAAGCATCACAGACAGTCCTTCTTTTCTTAGACATTAATGGGAACAGTCTTCTGATTTTGAAGTAAAAAAGGATAAATTTCTTTTTAAAATTAAATTAGATCAAATTGGCTTTTGACCTGCAGTGAGGAATTTTTGTTTCATTTCTTAACTTTTGAAATACATTTTTGAAAGTTTTGACTGAGGATTTCTTGACTTCCACATGATTGTCTCTTTAACAGATGAGCAGAAAGGAGCTTCTGTCACTACAAAGAAAACATTCCCAATACTCTGCTCTACTGTCAAGCGCACATCAAAAAAAGAGAGAGTCAGCAACCTAAGGATGCTGCCTGAAAAGCCCCTAAACAAAGGTGTAGTTTCCAGAATTTAATATGCATGCATGAAGATTTTCATAGCTGTAATTATGTGATGTCAGACTGGGAACTTTTTTGTTTGGTTTTTTTTTGTTTTGTTTTCTAATGTTTTTAAATATTCTGCAGTAGCATCAGTACCAATACTGGTAAGAGTGAATTCACTGCTGTGAAAATTGTACTTTACTGAAAATCGTTGTGATTTTATTACCTTTGCTTAGTATTACTTGGCATTCTTATTAAGAATGCTTGAAATTTCTGATCTCAAATATTCAATACTTTCACTTTACTAAATTTTAAACCTCCTGCTCCCTCAAAATTATTTCATTCTAGCCCACTGTGTCTTTCATATTTGCTAATAGTATGTAACCTGGAGAAATACACCCTCCCATTTCTGCAAATGTAAAAAAGAATGCACTACTTTCAAAAAAATAGTCTACGCAAAGTGTTGTTTTGACAAAATGTGGTACTAATAAAGAAAGTACTGGAAAGACTAATATATTCCACACCATCGCACCTTTGAGAAAATCTACCTACTGCAAAAGTATTTACAATAGGAGTAAAACCAGGAAACAAATGCACAGAATTAATGTCTAAAGGAGTATATCTGGATGGGGGTTTTTTTCTCTTTTTGTGGTGTGATATGGAGGACCATTGTACTGCAGAAAAAGTAGCCAAAACAGTAGAGAACATAGGGACCTCAGTTATTAAAAAGGATCAGACAACTATTACCCATCTATATTCTTTTAGATAAAGAAGATTAAAAGCCAAATAGGGGCCACAGAAGGCTGTGAGTCTCACGGAAATCAATGGGAAAATGCGTGCATATCTGAAGGCAGGGTTTGGCCTGAGTAAGGGAACCTCACTGAGACAAATCATTCTGCAAAGACTTCAGAAAGGATCAAGGCTCCTGCAGTCCCTGAGTTCATGTCAGCCACAGAAAGAGAGAGCAGAAAGGAAAGCAAAGGATAATCTAAGTACAGGAGGAATTGAGGTAGAATGTCTTTGCAAGTACCATCATTGTGGAAAAGAATTATGGAGAGCAGAAAAAATACAGTTAATATAAGGTCTTAAAAAGAAATAGGGAAGCTTTCAGAGAACAAAGTTCATTTTGTAGTGTACAGCTGGTAACGCAAAGAACAGGGCAGGACTGGCAAGACATCCCATCCTCCTCCTGTCAAAAAAAAAAAAAAAAATCCATCTTCTTGTATCATCAGCATTTAATCAGCCATTAAACATAAGAACTCAAAGTGATTTGTCTCCTCCAGATCAGGAAGGATATATTCTGTGAGAACTCAACATTTCACTAAACCAACAGTGCGTTGTGAATGAGTCAAGCTCCCCAAATTAGATTTAAAGGCAAAGAGGCACGCTTAAAATGATGTGGTGTCCATTAGGCGAATTGCGACGGCTGCAGGACCGATGCAGTGACCGAGACTCTAAGCTGACATCAAAGCAGAAAAAAAATCAGCTGAAATGACAGCAGCAGCTGCAGCATCCGCCTCTAAATTAGGCTGTGTTTCAAAGTCTGGACTCAACTGCTAAGCAGTATAAAGACCCAGGAGGAAGGCTGCCCAAGAAAAAGAGTTAGATTTCTAACCTAACACATCAAAGTAACACATGCTTAGAAGAGCAATAAATGCATATGGCACACATTCACATGCTGCCTAATTGCAGTGGGCTCATGAAGCCAAGACAAACCTTCAGCTGATTCTGACTTTTAGAGAGGATTTGAGGCCTTTTTGAATGCAGAAAGCTGACACAAATTGGTAGCAGATTAGAGTCTGGCATTGTGATAATACATCCCATAATTTCAAAAGATGGCCATTTTTTGTATCGTAAGACATCTTCAAAATACTGAGCTCCTTAGTATATTATTCATAAATCTACCAGATTACAGCATACCCGTAACAACATAATAAATTAAGAAAACCTTTCTCTCAAAATTCAGTAATAGAACAGAAAGCCACCAATTTCACTCTTAATTTTCTTACCGATTTGATCATACTTGTGGGAAGTGCGAGAAATACATGATTAAATAAAATACTTTACTGAATGTTTTAGCAGTAAAAATCATTGATTCAGGTAAAGTATCCATGTTTTCATATCTATTTTTGGTTTAGTTCATACTGTATATTTACGGAAACTATTTGAAATGTTATTGAGGATGAACAGGTTTATAAGGAAGTAACTGAATATAAGCCTGAATGTGTGGATACATTATTTTTATGTACATCAAACATGTTTAGTACAAAAAATTGCATATTTTCATAGTTGTAGGGAAATTATTTGATTTCTTTTTTTTTGTTTTGTACAGCTGGGCAGAGGAAGCTAAGTTAATCACTTGAGATGTTTATTAAAATTCCTATGAAACTGCAGTGTAACAGTGGATTTTTAAGCTAATTCAAACTTAAATCTTCCTCACTTGTCTTTGAGAAACTGTGAATAAGTATGTCAGAGAAACACAAAGAAAAAAACAGAGAAAAAACATTAAATACCATTCTCTGCAAACATCTGAGTCTTCCTTATATAGCTTAAAATTAATACATTTTTGCAAGGGGTTAAACTTGCAAGTAATGGCAATCATCTACAGTGCACTTTCTTAACTTTCGCATTAAGAAAAACAATTCCACGAGAAATGATGCAATAACCCTGACACAGTGGCATTATTCCTCATGAAGTAATATTGCTTTTTATGCCTATAGACTTCTGCAAGTTTAAATGAATCTGAGGACATCAGCATCAAATACAGTGGTACAGCAGTTATCCAAACAATCAAAGATGCTAAAAAAAGAAAAAAAACCTGAATGGGCAGTGCTCAAGGGAAAGCAGAAGCCCAAATGTCTATACATATGTTGTATTTATAGAACGTGCATTTTGGAGGAGGGCTGTCTTTGTTAAAAACTCAACGACCAGAGCTCTCAGAAAGGGTTGAGAACTTGCAATGCAGGCATGCTAAACACTCTGAGAATAACAAAAGATCAAACAGTTATGTGGTTGCCTCAACAGACAACTTGCCTGGTATGGAAATTAGAAAGGAGAGAGGTTTTTTTCCTGCAGAAGATGAAAGCCCATAAAAGGCCCAACTCAGCACAACCTCTTCTATAAGTAAAATATGAAAATACTGCTTTCATCGTATGTACTGATAAGATGAACTGTTTGTTAAGTTATACAGTAATACAAACCTCTAATCCGCTTCAAGCTTTTCTGACCCAGGATATTGGTATTTTGAACAGGAGGATTTTTGTAGTTCTGAGGAGTTCTAAAAACCAGAGTGTTTCTGAAAGGACCTGTTGATTTTCCCTCAGCATTAAGTGTATCCAAACATAATTGGTATTGTATTTTCTGAGGATGGCCTTAGTTCTCTGCTCTTTATCTCCTTCTTTACTAGACAATTTCTCATACAAATTATGGAAAAGGGTAAATTGAGGAAGTGATACCATTTTTTCCCAGTTTTCTCCTGAAAGTTCACCTTATTTTGCATTCTTATCCTGCTCCAGAGAGAACCTGAAAATCTCACAAAATTTAGAAAGAGATTCACTACCGCCTTAGCAATTTCCCTTTGCTTCCAACTATGTTATTAACTTCACCTTCCCAACCCCAAATGAGACTAAATATAGACTCCTCCATATCTAATAAGCCATAATTAGCTCATCAACTTCTGACAAGTCTAAACAGACTTGTTAGGAAATGACAAGTCTAGTAGGTCTTGCAATGGAATTAGTGTCATCCTTCCCACTCAACCATCCAAGGAAGGAAATAAATATTAAAAGATATTTGAAGGGTTTCCAGTCTCTTCCTGTAGCCCAAAAGTAGGGAAATTAGTTTAGGTTACTGCTCTCCTACCCTGCCCTTTTTAAGTTTGCAGAGGTTTGCACAAAAATGACCTGGATAAGAAGGAAACTGTAGAAGTTATTTATTGGTGTGATGGGCTGCCCTTTCTCTTTCTGACTCCCTAGTTAAAGAAGAGACTGTGATGCTGAAAGACACAATATTTGGCTTGTTTCTTTTGACTATCTCTGCAGTTGCCGGAGCCAAAATTAGCTCATCAGCTCCTGATGACCCATGCTGATGCTACCATTTAAAATGTTAATAACTCTTAAAATAATAAGAGTCTAATCATCTAATCTTTATTTCTCTACACTGCAGCTCAACTAGATGAGTCCAGGGAGCCAAAACTTATTTAATTTATTCAAGGTTATTTATTTATTTAACTAGGGAATGCAAAAGTGGCACATAATATCAATGCAGTAGGACTGCTGGAAAACGTCTTCCCTGTGTAGGAGAACTGTAATGCTTCAAACAAAGGATCCTGCAATTTTTGGAAAGTGTTGGTTTATATTGGTGTTTTGGTACTTACATCATTCAAAGCTGAGGGTTTGGAAACTATGCTAATATTTGAGAGTTTTAAGAAGCAGACTGACCCCACATTTAAAAATAGTACATATACTCATCTGATGTTAAACTCAGTTGGATACATATATGTTAATAGTGACCTGTCTATTTCAGAGTCTATGCTCTTTCAGAATCTGACTTCTAAAGAAAGGTATTACTCCAAAAAACATTGCTGGGCTGGCTAGAGCTCTTCCTGAAGCAGTGTAATAAATGTGCTCAATTCATATACTAAATAGGTCTCCTCAGCAACAAGGACACCCTAGGTAAGGTTGTCCTCCCTGCCCCAGGGAAAAGAACCAAAAAAATCAGAAAATAACTGGAGTCTTTCTGAGAAATTCCACATTGCAGATTCCTCAAGAATGAGTTCTTGTTTGACAAAATAGGAAGGCGACATCATCAGTAGGTCATTACAACACCTGGGATTTTCAGAAGCCAGTTGAGGTGCTGGAAGTGGAATACGTCTGGAAATCTGTATTAAATTTACAGCTTAAACACTATTGGTCTACTGACTTCAGAGAAGCAATGCAATTTACAGCAGCTAAGTCAATGCTGAGTGCCACAAAAGGCCTGTAGAGAAATCAAAATTCCTACTCTGATAATAAAATGGATCTGAAATCATAAAACTGCAATAGAATTAATATGATTCTCATTTGCTTTTTTAGCAGTTATTACATCTCAGTTTCTGAAAAATATCTGTCCTTTGTTTCCAAGCTATGTTTGTGCAGTAGGATTCTGCCCTCAGAGAATCTTATCACCAAGTTATAAATCTCGGAACCCAGAGAATTTCAACAGAAATACTTATTCATTCCTAACTAGTTTGGGTTTAACACTAACACTGTAATTAAATTGTGTTTTCTTCAGTTTTCCCCTGCTGTTTGAGAGAGAATGCATTCAGCTTTTCTGGTATACAATGAGAACTAAGTGAATGCTAATCTCTTTCAACCTCAGTGAATTTGAAGGAAAAAATAGACTTTGATTTTATTAATTGTTTTCTAAAATAAGGCTTTTAGGGGAAAAACTCAGAACAGTGCCTTCACATCCTTATCAGGAATTTCAAATAAAAATCCTGTTTTCATTACTCTGGCACAGAAGAGCAATTGATTCTGTCAGACTTTAATTGAAGCACCTACTGCATGTCAAAATACTATTTTTTTATAAAGTCTTCATTTATAAAGTCAAAGTTAATGAGAGAATATGCCTTCTGCTCCCACAAACATACTTAAAATTGGCTATATATGACATCATCTCTGCTACCATCTGTTGTGCTGATTCGGCCATCCTCATTTTATGCTGCCAGAAGTTGCCTGATCACACAGGCCAATGCTGAACTCAGCAACATCCACTCAGAAGTCTTCTTTCAGACAGTCCTGACATAGGTTCCTGGGGACCCAATTCCTCTGCTGCCCACTGTGGTGCCAGCATCACCTGCTGGACACAACAGACAGAGATGGGTCCCTCAGTGGCCCTTCACATGGAAGAAGATCACCAACAGAGCTCAGCAAGATACAACCAGCCCCAACAGAAGCCACAACCAGCCCCAACAGAAGCCACACCCAACAGGAAACTCTTCTGACTGATCAGCTCCTGGTTAATATAATCCTGGCCTCGTCCACCACCCCAACCGCAACCACATGGGTGAGGGCAGAGCCACAAAGACACAGGTGGTCCAGGTTCTGCCTCTGGAACATGAAGCCAATAGGAAAAACAAAACATTCTGCTAGGTTGTGATTCATTCACAGGTCAACTCCAACTTGGGGCCCATAACTCAGGCCCCAGCACTCCACCATCATCACACACTATGCTATCGAAATTGCCACAAGGTTGTAAGTGCTCCCTTGAGGCACCAAATAAGTTTGGCGTGTTCAACTGTGGCTTCTTTTTGTTGACTTTTTTAGGTGAACGTTGGAGAGCAATGGCTCAGGCATGATTGGGAGGGGATGACTACTGGAAGGTGACCCTAGTCACATGGACACAAGCACCAAAGGAAACGGTGGAAATGGGTGGAAGCATCTTCAGCTAAATTTGGAAAGCCACATTTGACGTTATCTTCTCCCTGATCCTAAGTTGTCCTGGAAATCAGGAGACTCCTTATGTTTTTGGGAAGACAGCAGCACCAGATAGGTATGGAGGAAGACTGGGATTGTAATTGAAATATATAGATATTTAAGCATCCTATTCAACCTGTTCAGACTTGCCTACAAAGACAGCACTTCAGCCAGTGTAGACCAAGGTCCTCCGTTAGTCAGGAATGTGGTGTGATTGTCACTGGGCCATTTAACATAGTCTGGCAATCAGAAAAGTTTGTTGAATTTACATTTTCATCCCCTCCCATGAAATGATAGATCCAGAAACACACATTTCCCTTCCTCACTACAAAACCCCACTTATTCTGGAGCTGTCAGGACAAGTGTCATCCTGTGTTATTCCCGTGCATCCTCCAACATAATACATTGTTCATTTGATGGGTTCAGACAGAACTTGAAAGTAACATGGCACTAGTTAACTGTTTTGTTCCTTGCAAGTGGAATACAAAATTACTGCTGTAAACTCTTACCTCCTTGTTTTAAAAGTCAGAAAATGTGATAAAGTTGAAAGCATCAGATAAAGAAGTGTGATATCTATAGAGGGAAAGTTAGTTACGCTATAGGCAACTTGCTTACTTGGCAGAATACACTCTTTAGAAAACTTGTTAGAAGTAGTACCCTAGGACCAGAAAAATGCTTTGAATAATCAGGATCAGGAACCTTATGAAAGCACCAGTCTTCTGGGAATATTGGAGAAGACAGACAATCTTGACCTTTGCCCTGGTAGGAAATTAACCATCCTCTTTCTTGAGCAAAGTACAAGCAAATAAAACTTCATCAAATGCAGGAAAGAGAGCGCATGAACTCCCTCTACAAAACCCACGCACAACATGAGGAGCAGAAAAGTACAGTCTTAATAGTGACCTCAGAAGATCAAACTCATATACAGAATCCTTTAGATAGCCTAAATGAGAATGAAATGCTCAGAGTGAGATCTTTTCCCCACTAAGGTCAATGACAAAACACCTGCTGAGTTTGTCCTCCGGATCTTGACGTTCTGCAAATGAAGGTGGTAACAGCAGAAAAAACACTGTGATCAAACTTTTTTATATTATCCATATATTTGGAACATATGGGTTTTTTCTGTATATGAAATATGTTTCAGGAACTAGACAATGAGCTGCAGCATTAATTTCACAGAGGCACAGTGGTATCAACTTATAACAAAGTATTTAGGAAGGAAGACTTCTAGGTGCATAGAAAGAGTCAATAGAATTGCTTTGCAGGGCACCCTATTTGTAAGATTTCCCTTTTGCATTTGCAGAGCTTCACAGTGCTATCTAAAGGTATGTGTATTAAGATATATGTCTTGAGTATTTTTGCCCCTGCTTGTGAGCTGTTTCTTTTTGCAGCACTAACTCCCTAAGAAAAACAGTACTAAACTATATTGACAGAAATAAACTTTATGGCTTCCTGAGCATAACTGAGATGCCTGGATCAATGCATAAATGAAACACTATATTCTTAGTGAGTAGAGTCTTACGATCTATATGTACAGTATTTGTGTGTCTCTACTCTGTGTCTTGCCCCTGAAGAAGTGAGCTCCATTTTTCTGGAGCTACAATGATGCAGAATAACTAACTAAGTACAAGGGCTTGATCAAAAATCTGTGGAAATGAGTATTTCTTTTCTCCCTCCCATGATAATAGAGAAGCCCCAAGTTACAGTGTTAATTACCCAGTGGAAAACAAAATAAAGCAATGGAAATATGGTAAACAAAGGTAGTTGGGTAGCACTTTTGGGCACTAACATGTGATCATCTGGAGCAGAATATCCCAACCACTCAGATCATCACATCACCTGGCTTTCCATAGTGTGATGTGCTCTGACAGAGATGGGATCCTTTACTGCTTTATTGGCCATGTGGTCACTCAGTAGTCTGCCCCTTTTATCTTTCCTTCCAATGTCACTACTTTACTGTAATTTTCTGATTTTAAACAAACAAACAAACAAAAGCTGTATAAATTCTGTTCTTAAAGGTTTCTTCTTGACCTGGCATATAAACTGAGAATTGAGTACAAAGAACTTAAAAGCTTTCAAATCTATTTTTTCCAAGTACACTGACGGTATGAAAAGTATGTATTTTGCTGTGGCCTTTTGTTTAAATCACATCTAATATCTTCAACTCAGAAACAGGGCAATAAGGAGACAACCAGGAAGCAGTAGAAAGCCTCTTTGAACCTTACACGTGAGAAATCTGGCTTTTCTTACCCTTAATAGGTTAAATCCTGTTCCTTCTATACATCCTAAGTACTCTTTCATCCCTTAGGTCTATGACTTATGTCTCCTAAGCATTCATGGAAGTGAAACAATCCTTGAGCTTTCTGTGATATGCAGCCCATGCATAAAGAACAGGCAAAATTCAGGCTGTATCTGAGCCATGAAGTGTTAGCCAGAAAAAGATTTTCAGAATATTAGGACCTGTATCAAGTAAAATATAGTACCCTGGTGTGTATGCTATTTTCTATGTGAATGACAAACAACACAAAGCACACGTCTACTTTATAATGAAAAAGTCATTTTTGTTAATAAACATTCATTGTGAAGTTCAGCAGAATGCCATTAGAGGGCATGAAAGAGTAGTTGTGCAGAGAGGGGAATACAGCCTCAAGCAAATAAACTAAAGAAAATAACTGGAATCAAAATAAAATAAGAAAAATTTTTAGTGAATCACCTCTGTTGAGCAATCAACTCTGGATGTCAGCTCTGCAAACCCACATTCTCTACTTGAGTCTCCTGTCACTGCAGGGAATGGGCCTTGGCCACCAGCAAAAGCAAGATCAGACCCATTTTGGTCCAGCAGCAATATTTAAGTTCTTCTGGAATTTTTAAGTCATGTATAAAACAGACACAAACCCGAAGGTTTGGTAATCTAACTGCTGTGCCAGTGACACAGGCAAATCAGAGAGATTACAAATGCTCAGTACAAGGGGAGCAGCTGATGTCTAAAAGGCTCAGTAAAGTAAGGGATTCACATCAGGAAACAGCCACAACAACATGTGAAATGTATTTTAAAGGCATTTAATAGATTTCTATTAACCCCTTGAACTGTTGGGAAAAGGCCTGTGGAAATAGAAAGATGTGTCAAAGCAGAACCACCAGCTGCAGAGAATGTTAGTTAAAGAAAATTCCAGCTTTCTGAAAGACCTGGAGGTAAAGAAATGGTCCATCACAAGAAAACCATGATTTTCTCCTCTGCACCCCCAAAGAAGATCTCGAGTGATTTTCTGCATTCCATTCCTCCTAACAACCTAACCTTAACTTTCAGGGAAAACAAAAAAAAAGAGGTAATTAAAAAAAGAAAGCAGAGAAATCAAATAAATATTTAAAATATCATTTCTATCCCCTTCACTTGGGAAGGCACTATAGTCATCACCATGATTGTCTCAAACCTCTAGTAGAAATATGGTGACTCCTTTGCTATTCCTAGGACTACTGTGTGCCCACTATTTTATGTCCTACTTCTCCTCCTTCAAAGATTTGTCTGAGCCATTTTTTACAAAGCCAGCCAGTCTCTAATTGGTTTTTTCACTCCCTATAAAGGAGAAGTTAGGGCTATTGTTTTAATCTTGTACTTGCCAGAGAAGCTGTCCAAGATATTGTTCATTATGATAATTTTTGCTGTTTGATGGTGATGTCCTTGCTTCAGAAGGGTCAAGGCCAAAGCCTAACAACACAGTCATCAGACATCCTTTATGGAGTTTGTGCCAGGTGTTTATTGGCAGAAATGTATTAGGGTGCATCAAAGTTCTTTTGAATTGCAATTCAAATTCAAAATAATTTTGAAGTTTCTAGTACTACACCAAAGAGAGACAATACAGTCTGAAGACATGAATGGTGATCCTGTGAGACCCCAGTAGTGAGAATATAACTATTTGTGAGGCATAGGGTTTCTCATATAGGGTTTTTTTTTTAACATATTGCTATTGTATGTCATGATAGTCTTGCTCCTCTCCAAATACTCTATCACACTTTGAATCTTATCTTCAGTCATGTCCTTTGACAGTGAGTTCTACGTGTAAACTACATGCAGTAAGGCAAAGATTACACCTTTTGTGATGCAGAGGAACACTAAGTCTTCCTAAAATACCAAGTTCTTCAGAACAGAACTTGGATCTCTTGGTTTATCCATAAAGAATAAGCACAGTGTTTTTCCTTCCCCGTCCATAAATTAAGTATTCAGCTTTTGCAATGTCTACCTCTTTGCAATAAAAGGCGAATGTATATCCTCAGATCAGCAGACTGATTGCCACATAATTATTTTATTTTTTAGAAATAGTGAGGTATGAATGATAACTATTCCTATAGATTGCGAACAGAATCTGAATGTGTGATATCAGGATTAGAAACATTAAGTATATTCTCAGTTTATAGGATTTTATTTCCTTTTCATGTGACTTTTCTTTGCCTTCAGTTTTATATATGATTGGAAGGCTTAATAAAAAATAAAGTTTAAAACCCCTCACTGTTTATGTCATACAGTCAGTATTCACAAGCATCAAAGCTCGTGTTTCAATGCTGTATCAAAACCCATGAAGCTTTAAGGCTTGGCCAAAGAATCAACAGAAGCCTAA
>JAVFHW010071131.1:0-10243 GCA_032159205.1 Eurystomus glaucurus suahelicus
TGGATGATGTTTTATTTTTCACTACTCTTCTGAATGCCGGGGTAGGGGAATGGTGCTGGATCAAGTTCCTCTGAAACAAGCAGGTCTGAAGCATAAACCTGGCTGGGTGAGGAGGAAGGACCTTGGGACACTTTCAGGAGTGGAATGGGGCTGGAGTAAAGCAAAACCACGCTGAGGATACGGGGACAACATGTGTTTTTAAGAGCCCAGTTACATGGGAAATAAAATAATTGGAGTGACCACAAGGTTCATACTTGGTCTGTTCCTTCATCTCCAGAATTCATCCCACCCAGCAACACTGGCTGGAGAGTTCAGGATCCCTTACTCTACCCTATTGTGTTTTAATCCAAATTAGTCCTTAAAGTCCCTTTTTTCCCTGACTTCCAGAACCCTTCCATCTCTGTTAGGCGTCTATTAGAGGTTTGGGCTATTGTGTAGCTCTTTGAGATGAATTAGAATAAGGGCATTTTAATGTTCATGTGGAACATCTGTTGATGATAGCGAAACTGTGTTATTAACATAATGAAATATTAGCTGTGTTTGGTGTTCAGAAGTATTTAACTGAAATGACAGTTAAGCCGTTGCCTGAATCTTGTTGCAAAGTGCTGTGGAAAAAGTTACTCAATGAACTTAAGAAAAACTTACAAACCAGTTTCACGTCACCAAACATTTCTCTGTTTTACCAGAGTTTTAAAAAGAAAAATTGCATTAGATTTTGAAGTCTTACTTCAGAGATTGTTTAAAACATTTAACCCAATTGTGTTGTATGTTCCTGCCCATGGGGACCTCCTGGGTGATCCTCATGGCAGGATGGGGTTGTGAGGTCCATCTCTGCCATGTAACCGGACCTTGCATGTGTCATCTCCTGCGAGGTCACATAGAATCACAGAAAGGTTTGGGTTGGAAGGAACCTTAAAGATCATCTAGTTCCAACCCCCCTGTCATGGGCAGGGACACCTCCCACTAGACCAGGTTGCACAAAGCCCCATCCTGCAGCATCCTCCAGTTGGGTCCACCTCCATCCAGACCAACCCAGCCTCTGGCCAGGTCCGTACCATGGGGAGAAGTTTGCCAGGACCCACCTGTGGATTAGCTGAATGCTCCTGGTGAGATGCTCATTTAGCATCACTCACAGTATCTGCAAAAAATCCCATAAATGGAGTTTGTCTTTTGATTACGATTATGTGGCTTTTGATAAATACAGGGTTTTACTCCTGAGTTTTTAATGCTGTGACTTTGTTTGTAACCCTCATCTCTTGATACTTTGAATTTTTATCATGACTTTGCATTGTGCATTTATGTTTGGAATCCAAAGATTGTTTTTTTTCTTTGTAGCTTTGAGGTTGTCCATGTGGACTCGTAGCTGGTGGCCTGTGGTGATGATGATTGTATCTGTGTGCAGAGCAGGGTTCAAACCCAACAGCATGTATTTCAAGTGAAAATAGATGGACAGTGATCTATCGATACTGCTCTGTGCCAGCTGGACCTGAGGATCAGAGAGTTCTAGAACCATTTAGGTTGGAAAAGACCTTTAAGATCATCAGGTCCAGCCATAACCCTACTCTACCAAGTCTGCTGCTAAACCATGTCCCTCAGCACCACATCTCCACAGTTTTAAACCCTCCAGGTTGGTGATTCAGTCACTGCCCTGGGCAGCCTGGGCCAGCCCTTCACAACCCTTTCAGTGAAAAAAATTTCCTAATGTCCAACCTAAACCTCCCCTGGCGCAACTTGAGCCCGTTTCCTCTTGTCCTATCCCTTGTTCCTTGGGAGAAGAGCCCAACCCCACCTCTCTACAACCTCCTTTCAGGGAGTTGTTGAGAGTGAGAAGGTCTCGCCTCAGCCTCCTCTTCTTTAGGCTAAACAGCCCCAGGTCCCTCAGCTGTTCCTCACAGGATTTGTTCTCCACAACCTTCACCAGCTTCATTGCCCTTCAAGGCTCAGTGCAGCTAGGAACATGGCAAAATTGCAGTTGTATTTGCAACGTCACATGCTTTCTGCAACCAGAATGGAAAAGTGAGCAGGGAAAATGTCATGGTCTGAGGCCTCCTTGACGCGGGGTGTTGGGGTGACTTGTTGGGGCACGAGCAGCCGATGGAGAATAAGGGGTTTGTGCGTTGCTGTAGGTGGCTTTGGGAGGCTGGGCGCTGTGTGCAGGGTGTTCGAGCTGGAGAAATGCAGAGGTGGCAGAAAACGAACGTTGCTTCAGGGAAACTGAGGCATGGAAGCATTTTGCCAAGGGAAGAGGAAACAGAAACCTCAACATGGCCTGGGCTGTGGTCTGGCTTTTTTGGGGGTGGGGATAGACTGAAATTTTCAGTCAGCTTCCCAGCTCTGCTGTTGTGCTCCAGTACACAACAGCCAGACAACAGACATGACTCACCTGTCCTGTGGGTTGATAAACTTGATTTACTTTATGGCACAACAGCCCAACAAATAGAAATATATATAGATATGGATATACATGGATAGAAACATAGAGTGCAGCTGCTTTTAGTGGAAGCAAAAGGTATAAACGCTAAAATCAACTATTGAGTTTTTAAACAGCTATTTAAGAATTCAGTTATTTCAAAACTATTTTTAAGGATGATAAAAGCTCCCCCTTTGCCTGCCATGAGGTGCATTAACCACTGAAACACACCCTGCGCTTTAAGTGCCAGCTTTTGCTTTTTCACAGTCGCCATAGCTGGACTTTTCTGCGTTCAGCTGGCGTGCACCCCGTGTACTCGAGCATCTGTATTGATGTGCGTATCTATTGTTTCTAATCTGGTCAGTTGATCAATGAAGACCAGCATGTAATTAATTGTGTCATATCGTACACAGCGTCCCACTCTGTGCTTCTCCAGATGGATTTGTTATTTGTTAACTATCGCTGCTATCCTAAACACTTTCAAGAGGATATAATGAGAGGGGTTTTGTTCTTCCCAGCCCTCCTGGTTTTTAGCTGACAAATAATTTTTAAAGGGAAACGATTTCAAAGACTATTCTTTTTTTTTTTTTTTTTTGTGGATCTCTTTTTTCAACTGCATAATTTTTTGGGTATTTTGATAAAACGATATAACGTGAGGCAATTAATTGAAGACGCACAGTTTGGTTACTATTTCATTCAAATGTTTCGGGGGGTCAGTAGGAGAAATTAAAAGCCCAGTTATCTCCTGAGGACCTCCCAGATTTTATTCACGGTGAGCTGGGGAGAAACAAGAAGGAACGGCAAAGGAGTCAGTCAGCGGTTTGCCCCCATTGCAAGAGGGACCTTTTGTTCCGCTCTTCCTACGAGATAGGTGATGGGACTCAAGGAAAAGTTGCATCTGCCTGACCTGTCCACTATGATGTTCTACTTCTGCTGTTTTGGTTCTCATGCAGATGGAGGGAACGAGGAGCCACCAGACCGAAGACAGGCAAGTGTAGACTCCCGTCAGAGCCGATCTGGGCAAGGTAAACGTTAGTGTTGTTCTGCCTCAGTGACTCGTTTCTCATTTGTTCACCTTTTACATACATATTTTGTGTTTTTCATGGGGTTTGTAACCATCGTTATGATCCGCCTAGCTACAAATTCACTGGTATTCGCAAAGCAGACTACCTTGGTGTGGTTTGGAGGAGCTCAGACTCGTTCAGGGCGCAGCTCGGGAGTCCGTGCCGTCTCCATTTCGCAGACGGAGGGATGGAGCTTTACACAAGGTGGTTGTTGGAGCTGGTGCTGTAAGAAGCCTTCAGCATATACCAGCACAAATCAACAGGCCACTTGCTGGCCGCTTACCTTGCCCCGAGTTGCCAAGGGGAGAACCCAGCAGGTTCTCAACAACCGGGTTTTCCATCCCCCAAAGCCATGATGTGATGGAGAGGGGCCCTGGGCGGTCGTGCTGGAGGGCTGAACAGCTTTTCTTTGTTTTATTTCATCCTCCAGGAACAGGGCAGAAGGTCCTAGGAAGAGAGTAGTAAAAACAGATTTGATTTTATTTAAATAACAATTCTACAAACTCTTCTGTTCGGTGCCCATCGTTCGCAATAGGCCTGGGGGTTAGAACCACCCCTGGAGCCACGTACCGGGGATTTCCGTCACTGACGGCAGCGGCTCTGAGCTCTGCGCTGGCTGACGTGTCCTTTGAAGCAGATTACTTAAAGTTTTAAGCACTGTCTCATTTGTGAGGGTTGTGAAAATCTGGTATTTTCACACAGCTGGGAGGAAGAAGCGTTTTTTGGAAGCCTGGCTCTAGTAGGTGCTATGTGCAGTGACTTATTTGCGCTTTGTGATTGCGGCAGTAATTCTCCTTTCATTTAGGTTCAAGTCTGTTGTTGTCATGGTGTCCTAATGACTTATTATGGAGACATTTTCTCTAGAGCATTGTTCTTTTTTGGCAGAATTCCAGCGTTGCCCAGGCAAAATTATTACAAGAGATTGAAGGCTGCGATCAGAATTAGGGGGATCGGAATTTTGAGTTAAAACCCCGAAGCTCTGTGGAATGTCAACAGCTGGAACTGCTCTGTTGTCAGAGGAGCTTTTTATTACTAGCTTAAAATCTATTTTAAATTTTCTTATTTTAAAAGAGAAGGGTTAAAATAAAATAAGGAAGGAACAAGGGAATTTCTAGCTGCACGTACCCCATGAGAGCTTGCACACAAGTAGCATTTCTGTGCTTGGAGAATACAGAATGACTGGCTGCTCTTTTCCAGACACCGTTAGCTCAGATAAAGGTCCCGTTGTGTTCCTTCTGGAGGCTGAGCCTTGCCCGCTTTGGCTGCCGTCACTCCCTGTGATGTCCTTCCATTTGTCTGGGTCTTACCCCTTGATTTGTTGTTATAAGATACAGCAGCTCAGAGGCAGCTGCTGGTGGGAGTTGCCTGCTGGGTTTCCATACGCTCGCTTCAGACACTCTGCTCTCTCAGGTTGTGTTTCAGCCTGGAAAGTACCAGTGGAAAAGTGGAAAAGTACCAGTTTGGGGCAGAGGCCATGGAGCTTTTGTTGCAGATACTTAACTTGTCAAAGACTGACCAACCTGTATCTGTTTGCATCCACGAGTGTGACTCTAGGAATTGCAGTAGCTGGCAAGAAATTTCAGCATGAGAGGGAGTAGAGGGGAAAACAGATTAAGAAAAACCTTCCAGCTCCTTGGAGAAACGAGCTGCTGTGCTAAATATTTCCATGTGGATCAACAGAGGTGCCTGTAGACGCAGGCTTTCAACAGTGTGGGAGAAGGAGAAGTCTCTTTGGCCGTACAAGTGTTCTCTTTAACTTTGCCCTGTCCTGTGTCCATAAGTTGTTACCTGTCTGCTCACGTTAACGTGTATTTTTCATAATGATGGGTTCAGGGGTTTGATTGTACTTCAGTCCGCCAACCAACTGCAACGAGACAGTTCTCTGACTTGTGTTAAACTTCCGTGATGCCGTGTGTGATGCCCAAGTATCACAGCAGTCTAGAAAGCTTCATCATCTCGGAAAACTTCAAGAAATAGTTTATTAGCTCAAATACTTTGTAGTAACATTTCATTTAAATACGTTTTAGAGACAAACTGTCAAAAGTTCCCGTTCAGCCGTGAATGGTCTTTAATTCGAGGGTTTGATAAACCCAATATTCTTTCTGACTGAAACAAACTTGAGACCATTTCAATCACCTTGTTTGTGGGTTTGTTTATGCCGACGAGGGTGAGAGAGAGATTTTGACATCTGTGGAATGAAAATAGTGCGTTGTGGGTATTTTGTGAGTTTGCTGCTTTTGTCGTCAAGCATTTCAGTTTGAAGAGGGAAAAGAGCCCTGAAAATTTTGCAAAGATACTTGTGTTGTTTCTATATAAGCTGCTACCCCCAGTTGCCTCGGTTTTAGATAGAGATTGGTCCAAGATACCGTGAATTACACCATAATAACCAGTGAAATGCACACAGACTTTTAGATCCTTCCCAGACCTTCAGTTGCAGAAGACGCCTGGTGTTTATAGATCCCTCAAACCCCCAAATCAAGCCTGAGGATATTTGAATGTTGTTTTAAGAATCAAAATCAATGATGGCAAACCTTTTTTCCGTGTCTGGCGCCTAATGTATTTTGAAAAACCATCGTAGCTTGTTTCCGTGGGTGCCAACGCCGATCTTGGCACTGATGCCGTTTCGCCTTTCCCGGCACTCGCAGGTGATTATCAATAGACTTGCAGAGTCAGCAGAGGTGTCCGGCTCGCAATAACCCCGGAAAAAGCAAAGTCCTCCATCAGCTCGTGTCAAGTAAGCTATATATGGAACCATTAATTACAACTGGCAAAGCACAACGGGAAGAAGTCAATTTTTTTTGCTGTATTAATCATAGAACCATAGAATGGTTTGGGTTGGAAGGGACCTTTCAAGGTCATCTAGTCCAGTCTCCCTGCAGGGAGTAGGGACATCTGCAACTAGAGCAGGTTGCTCAGAGCCCTGGCTAACCTCACCTGCAATGGTGCCAGGGATGGGGCAGTGACCACCTCTCTGGGCAACCTGCGCCAGGGTCTCACCACCATCATTGGTGCCCAACTGCACTGACAGACCTAGTGCATCTTTTGGATGATTAGCAGGAAAAACCTAGGAACAAGATCATCAAGCTTGAGATTTCGAGCTCTGCCGAGCAGTAGCACCGTCCCATGTGTTGTCTGTGCAAGATTTGGGCTCGCTCTTGAGAGCACGTGCGTGTCTCTGACATAGCTCGTCTGTCCTGTCTGCCTCATGTGCTGTGTTACGTCCAGTGGAAGGAGATCTGAGAAACGGCAGTGCTCCTGTCTCTGAAGCTGTGGTCATTGTGTGTAGCTCACGTGTGTGTCCACACACGTGTGGGGTGGTGCTGGCTGAATGTGGATGGATGCAATAGGGCCGCTTGTTGCCCTCAACTCCATGTAGTCCATGGAGAAGTCATGGATGGAGTCAATGGAGTGTCTGGGCTGGGATTCTTCTCCTGAAGCAAAACCCTAAAACACGTCATTAGATGGTATCTTGTCCTAAACTCCCTGCTTTCTAGAAGCTCTTCTAGACAGCTTGCTTGGGTGTAGACACCTCTTTTGCCATCACCAAAATTCCATGAGAGGAATGCAGTTTTACTGCTGCTAGTGAGTGCGACTGAAGAGGCCTGATGGAACGCTTTGGAGATGTCCATCAGCACAGACCCAATGTCTGCAGTGAAGCAGCACTGATGGGAGGTGGGTCACGGTGGCACGAGGCAGCTTCCCTTGGATGGTCTCAGGTTGGGAAGCAAAGCTGAGCCCTTCTCTCGTAGAGATGGGAGTAACTGCAGGGGAAAGGGGTAAGGCAGTTACAGTTTAATCTGATTACAGCCAAATATTTTATATATATAGCTACATATGTATTTATATGTGTGTGTATATATATAAAAGGCATGATATTATCAGTAACAGCATCTTTTAATAAAAATAAAAAGCCGTACTCCCTTCGAACACTGGTGCACATGCTTAATTAAAGCAGCATGACGTGGATGGAATAACATCGGTGTGTGGGGCTCAGCATTTGTGGCAATAATGACAGGCTCTGATGAATAAAACATCTCGAACTGTCACTTACTAGAGTGTACGGAACTTAAAGAAAATCACCTTGGTGAGGAGCAGACTTTGGATGTTCAGTAAATTCCTGCGAACGTTCAATGAGCAAGAGAGTCGAAGTTGTGTTTTGAAGTGTCGCGAACAGTGCGTGTGAAGCGTGTCAGTGTTTGGTTTGGTTTCTTGTAGGGGATGGTACAAAAATGCTGAGAGATGTTCCTGAAAGTTGACATCAGCAACGGATGGATTTTTGCCACAAATGATATTACCTCTTAGTACACTTCGGGAGCTTGTCCAAGATTTTTGACAGTTATTTCAATATAGGTTTTTTTCCTCCATTCATAAATAATATGTTGGACTGTTCTCCTTGTCCTTTGGCTGTCTGGAAGAGTTAGTCCATCGTCTCCTCTGGAGTCCTGCGTATTTGAGGCATTCACCCTTTTGTTTTCTCCCCAGTTTGTCTATAATAGAATCATAGAATCATTCTGGTTGGAAGAGACCTTCCAGATCATCAGGTCCGACCATTAACCCAGCACTGCCAGGGCACCACTAAACCAGGTCCCTGGTCCCTATCTACCCTTCTGTCCAGGAGTTCCATGTTCTCTTTTAAACATATTCTCTCAAGCCATTGAGAACCACACAGCTACGCCATGGGCATCAACTAAGAAATCATAGAATCATTGTAGTTGAAAAGGACCATCAGGATCATCAAGTCCAACCTTCATCCCAGCATCTCTCTAGCCACTAGACCATCGCCTCAAGTGCTGCATCTACTCGTTTTCTAAACCCCACCAGGGATGGTGACTCCACCACCTCCCTGGGCAGTCTCTTCCAGTGCCCAGCCACTCTCTCAGTAAAGAATTTTTTCCTAATATCTAATCTAAACCTCCTCTGACACAACTTGAAACCATTTCCTCTCGTTCTATCATTAGTAATTTGGGAGAAGAGACCAGAAAAAGATCAGTAGACCCTAAAAGCTAAAGCCCATCTCCTAAAGGTGTGGCACAAGTGTAATCTTCTTGCATTATCTGTAGGGAAATATTATCGCCAACAGTTTAAAGTCAGTTTTGCAGATGAATTATTAGTCGTCTGCGTTGGGTTGTTAATCTTATTGACCTAAGGTGCAGAACCAAGTGTTCTTGACCAGAGGCTTCCATATTCTACAGCTAACGGGAGGAACCTTACAGCTTCCAGCTCTCGCTGATCCGGAGCACCTGCCCTTCGTTTGTCATTAACATTTATTGCAACAATTGGCAATATGTGCTTTTATTGTTCTATCTCCACTTGTCCTCTTATTGGTGTCTTCCATGTGGATCTGTCGTGGTGTGAGCCCCGTACCAGCTTTGTGCATCTCTGAGAGCTTCCGTGTGTGTTAGGGGAGAGGTGGAGGTGATGGCTGCTTTGGGCTTCTTTGGTTTTAGTTTCTTTTTTAGGCTGACGGTCCTTACGTTGAGATTTAATTCAACCGGAAGTTTTTTTAGAAATACACGATATAAACTCACAAAAAACTTACCAGCCGAAAGACTATTGCTTTATCTGAATTGTATTTAAAACCAGTGACTCTAGAGTTCCCAAAGATAAAAAAAAAGGAAATAAATTCTTCACATTCTGCTGTTCATAATCTATAGAGGTGTGCTGAGATGTTGTGCCAGAAATAGGATTTCTTCAAGGGCAGTGTCAGGACTGCTCACGATAAACAGGAGCAAGGAGCCATCCCTGTTCCCGGCAGGTCCAGCCGCTCCTCTGCCCGGGAGCCATCAAAGCAGGAGACTCCCTTGTATTCTAACCAGTTCCTTTCTATTTTTCTCTCCCCACCAGGCACCTCCACAGAGAACGACTGTGCTTTTGAACCCGACTACGCTATTCCGCCACTCCCAGTGACCGAAGGTATGCAGCACATTCGGATTATGGAGGGCATGTCCCGCTCCCTTCCATCCTCCCCCTTACTCACACATCAGTCTATCAGTGTTCGGCTCCAACCTGTGAAGAAGTTAACTGGTAAGGACTTTACTAAAGTTCAGTGGGGCTTTTAAGGTCCGTTGGTGCAAAAAAAAAAAAAAAATCTGTAAGAAAACGTTTTGAACGAGCTTCTGTGTACAAGTCGTCGTTTGTTTGTTATAGCAGCGACTTCAGTCAGAGCCAGGGACGGATTGGCTTTCGTGCGGACAGAGAAATCTTTCTGTCTGGAAAATGATCTCTGTTTGACAAATATTCTCTAGTTTTCTGAGCAATTTGTAGCAGAGTGTATTTCGGTTCCACTCTCTTGTGGTTGATGCACGGTGGAACTGCTACAGTAATTTTAAAGAACGATGTAATATATGTTTTAAAGACTTTTGAATGCTGAGAGAATACATCAGAAAAATGATGAACTTATACAGCAAAGTGAGTTTTGTTTTCATAGTTCGTGACTATTTTTAAACTGTTTTGTTTATCTGATCTGCTGGGTTTGTGGTTTGAACACCTGGAGTTGGATTTTCAAAATCACCTGGAACCTAACATCCCTTTAAAAGCCTGACATTGCATTTCTACTGGTGACAGTTTGGAAAAACTTGCTTCTTGCCTAAAATCTGACATCCCTTCGAGCCTGTCTTTAAAAGCCATCAGCCAGTGTGCTGCGTTTGTGCTGAGAGAAACCTCCAGAAAGAGCCTTTACCCAGTAAAATCCAATCTGTGCTTACAAAAGGGGGCTCGGATCCACTTTGTACCTTTTGTTTTCCCTGCCCTCTGGTGAAAGGAGAAATTG
>JAVFHW010071133.1:0-27041 GCA_032159205.1 Eurystomus glaucurus suahelicus
TTATGGCAGTAGCCAGATTAAGCTCTAGTTAGGCTTTGGCCTTTCTAATTTTCTTCCTGCATAGCCTCATGGAATCTTTGTAGTCTCCCTGAGTTACCTGCCTCTTCTTCCATAGGTCATAGACTTTATTTTTCTTCCTGAGTTCCAGCCAAAGATCTCTATTCAGAAAGCCTGGTCTTCTTCCCTGATGGTTTGCCTTATGGCACACTGGGACAGCCTATTCCCGTGCCCTGAAGATTTCCTTCTTGAAGAACAAAATCATCAACTAGATGAGTTTTCATAAGCTTGCATCTCAAGGTAGTCTGAAGATATCTGGCATGCTTCAGCAGCCATAAGCGTGAACTAAAAATAGCCCTCTTTAAATATCTTCAAAGGCTAAATGGCTGGCTGTGAAAGGAAAGGAACATAAAAAATGAGGAGTTTTCATGGTGAACTATGGAATTTGTAACAACTGCTTAGAGGCATGAATTTTAGGATGTTTTATCTTGGAAGGTAACTTTGCAGAATGAATATAAAAAGTTGTAATGGGATGAAACAGCAAAAGCCAAAGGCCTGGATTTATTTTTTCTTAGGCTGGTTTTATAAATTTAATCCTTGTTTTTCAGTCTGGGCTTCCAGACAAGGCCGAAGTCTTGTAAGGAATTGTGTTGATGGTGAAGCAAACAGCTGTTCCCATTGAGATCAGTCAAGCCCTTGAATGGTGATATTGGCACCTAAACTACCACTATCAAATCGAAGAAGTTCACCGAGTTTCACTAAGATCCTCATGCTGTATTTTTCAAGGTGATGAATGTTGTACTTGATCATGTAGCTGAGTTAGAAACATTCAAAGAAAACCTGAATATTCAATTCAAACCATTGTTAAAATGTTGGTCTCATTTTAACAGTATTTGCATGTTTTTATCTGCCTTCCAGTTTTAGAAGATGAGTGATGCACCTGATACAACTCTTTTTCAGGCAAATGTGGTGGCCTTTTATGATCATCTACCTGGACTTGTGCAAAGTGTTCCAAACTGTCCTAAACAACAAGCTAGTCCCTAAATTGGAGAGACTTGGATTTGATGGATGGACCACTCAGTGGATAAGGAATTGGCTGAATGCTCACACTCAAAGAATTGTGATCAACGGCTTGATGTCCAAGTAGAGACCAGTAACAAGTGGTGTTCTTCAGTGATCAGTACGGGGACTAAATCTGTTTAACATCTTGTATTGGTTTAGTAAGAGCTGCAGCGTGGCCGAGCAGCGTGGCTGTGCCGCATTTCCCCGCCCCCTCCCTCTGCCACGGGTTGCGGACAGAGAAAGGAAAGAAAAAAGGTTTAAAAGTGCCTTTTTGAGTTCAGATAAGGAAGGTTTAATATAAACAACAAAAAAACATGTAATAAACATTTGCATTTAATAAGAAACAACGGTAAGAGTGAGAAAGGAGGAATACAAAAAAAAGAATAATACTGGACAAAAAGGGACTGACTGAGCCCAGCGAACCAGTCGAATGTGAACTGCCCCCCCACCAGAACTGGCCCCGGGGCATGACGTCAGCATGGTATAGAATAACCTGGCTCCACCAAAATTAACCCTGTCCTGGCCAAACCAGGACATTATCCACCCCGTATTCTATACCATCCACGCCATGCCCCGCAGCCATTTAGCAATCAAAAAGAAATATAATACAGTTCACTGGCCATTTTCCCCCAAAATTAAGTCCCCCTGAGGCACACACCGGACTTCTTCATCCTCTTGCATCACCCACCAGGTGTAACCAGGTCCCTGAGAAAAGGCAATCCCATGGATGGGTTTGCCTTTGCCGGAGGCAGGACTGACCCAGACCATTTTTCCCAAAACATTCCTCATGTGTATTACAGAGACTCTATCCCCATCCACAGCACGTGGAAGTTTTGAATGGGCAAGACCAGCCTGATTGACAGACCCCCTGGTGTTGACTAACCAGGTGGCCTTTGCCAGATGAGTGTCCCAGTTCTTGAAAGTCCCACCCCCTATCGCCTTCTGTGTGGTCTTCAATAGTCCATTGTACCTTTTAATTTTTCCGGAGGCTGGTGCGTGGTAGGGCATGTGGTAGATCCACTCGATGCCTTGCTCTTCTGCCCAGGTGTCTGTGAGGTTGTTTCGGAAATGAGTCCTGTTGTCCAACTCGATCCTCTCTGGGGTGCCGTGTTGCCACAGGACTTGCTTCTTCAGGCCCAGGATGGTGTTCCAGGCGGTGGCGTGGGGTACTGAATATGTTTCCAGCCACCCAGTGGTCACTTCCACCTTCGTAAGCACATAGTTCTTGCCTTGGAGGGTCTGTGGCAGTGTGATGTAGTCAATCTGCCAGGCCTCTCCTTATTTATATTTCAACCATCGTCCTCCGTACCACTGGGGCTTTATTTGCTTGGCTTGCTTTATCGCAGCACATATTTTCCATTCATGTATTACCTCTGTGATGGTATCTATGGTCAGATCCACCCCTCGATCTCGAGCCCATTTATATGTCCCATCCCTTCCTTGGTAACCCGAGGTCTCATGGGCCCACTGGGCAAGAAATAATTCACCCTTGCACTCCCAGGCCAAATGCACCTGAGCCACCCTAATCTTGGCAGCCTGGTCCACCTGCTGGTTGTTCTGATGTTCTTCAGTGGCCCGACTCTTGGGTACATGAGCATCCACGTGGCGCACCTTCACAGGTAGGTTCTCCACCCGAGCCGCAATATCCTGCCATAGTCCAGCAGCCCAGATGGGTTTCTCTCTACGCTGCCAGTTGCTCTCTTTCCACTGCTGCAGCCACCCCCACAGAGCATTTGCTACCATCCATGAGTCAGTGTAGAGGTAAAGCCTTGGCCACCTTTCTCGCTCAGCAATATCTAGAGCAAGCTGGATGGCTTTCACCTCTGCAAACTGGTTTGACTCACCCTGTCCCTCAGTGGCTTCAGCCCCAATTGTCATGGGGCTCCACACAGCAGCTTTCCATCGTCGATGTTTTCTTACAACTTGACAGTACCCATCAGTAAACAAGGCATAGCGCTTCTCCTCATCTGGCAGCTTGGTATATGGTGGGGCTTCCTCAGCTCGTGTCACCTTCTTCTGTGGTGGCATCCCAAAAATCTTTGCCCTCTGGCCAGTTTGTGATCACCTCCAGTATTCCTAGGCTAGTGGGGTTCCCTATTCGAGCCCGTTGTTTACTACTGTTGACCCACTTACTCCACGTGCCATCCATTGCATGGTGTGTAGAGGAATACCTTCCTTTGAACACCCAGCCTAGCACCGGCAGTCGGGGTGCCAGGAGGAGCTGTGCTTCAGTACTGACCAACTCTGAGGCAGCTCAATGCTGCCAATATTTCCTTCTCAGCTGGAGTGTAGTTGGCTTTGGAGCCTTTGTATCCACAACTCCAGAAGCCTAGAGGTCAGCCTCGGGTCTCCCCAGGTGCCCTTTGCCAGAGGCTCCAGGTAGGACCATTCTTTCCAGCTGCAGTGTAGAGCACATTCTTTATATCTTGTCCTGCCCGGACTGGCCCAAGGGCTAGTGCTTGCACAATCTCCTGTTTAACCTGTTCAAAGGCCTGTTGTTGCTCAGGGCCCCATTCAAAATCATTCTTCTTTCGGGTCACGTGGTAGAGCGGGCTCACAATCTGGCTGTAGTCTGGGATGTGCATCCTCCAGAACACCACAACACCCAAGAAAGACTGGGTGTCTTGTTTACTGGTTGGTGGGGACATGGCTGCTATTTTGTTGATCACGTCCATTGGGATGTGACAACGCCCATCTTGCCACCTCACTCCCAAGAATTGAATCTCCTGTGCCAGTCCCTTAACCTTACTTCGCTTTATGGCAAAACTGGCCCTCAGGAGGATCTCAATTATCTTACTTCCTTTCTCAAAAACTTCCTTTGCTGTGTCCCCCCACATGATGATGTCGTCAATGTACTGCAGGTGATCTGGAGCCCCACCTTTCTCTAGTGCAGTGTGGATTAGTCCATGGCAGATGGTGGAGCTGTGCTTCCACCCCTGTGGGGCAATCGATTCCAGGTGTACTGGATGCCCCTCCAGGTGAATGCAGATTGCGGCCTGCACTCTGGTGCTATGGGAACGGAGAAGAACGCATTAACAATATCAATCATGGCATACCATTTGGCTGCCTTTGACTCCAGTTCGTATTGGAGCTGTAGCATGTCCGGCACGGCAGCACTCATCGCTGGCATCACTTCATTCAGGCCACGGTAGTCCACTGTCAGCCTCCATTCGCCATTAGACTTCCAGACTGGCCATATGGGGCTGTTGAAGGGTGAGTGAGTTTTGTTGATCACCTTCTGGTTCTCTAGCTGGCGAATCAGCTGCTGGATGGGAAGCAGAGAGTCTCGGTTGGTGTGGTATTGCTGCTGGTGCACTCTCTTGATGGCAAATGACACCCACTGATCCTCAACCCTCAGTAACCCCACCACCAAAGGGTCCTCTGAGAGACCGGGCAAAGTGGACAATTGCTCAGCTTCCTCCAAGGCAGCTATACCAAAGGCCCACCAGTACCCTTTCGGATCCTGGAAATAGCCCCTCTTGAGAGGGGCTATTCTCAGAATGCATGGGGCGTCTGGGCCAGTCACAACGGGGTGTTTATGCCAGTTCTTTCCTGTTAGACTTATCTCGGCTTCCAGCAGTGCCAGCTGTTGGGACCCCCCTGTCACCCCAGAGATGCAGATGGGTTTGCCCCCTCCATAGGTTCATGGCATCAGGGTGCACTATGTGCCAGTGTCTACTAAAGCCTTGTATTCTTGTGGCTCTGACGTGCCAGGCCATCGGATCCACACAGTCCAGTAAATCCAGTTATCCCTCTCCTACACCTGGCCAGAGGCAGGGCCCCTCTAATCCTGATCAGAGTCACTGACCGCATATAAGCATGACTCAGAGGTCCCCTCGAGAAGGTCAGATGTCAGATCAGATCTTCTGCCTGGGAGGCTTTCCACTGGAGACTGGGGCTACATTTCTCTTGGAGGACTCCCCTTTCACCATCATCTTTCCTTGCAACTCACACACCCGTGCAGCTAGAGTTGAAGTGGGTTTTCCATGCCACCTTCTCATGTCTTCTCCATGGTCACGCAGGTAGAACCATAGGTTGCCCCGTGGTGTGTACCTTCCATGGTCTCTCTCTTGAACAGGGAAGCATCTGCTCCTAATAGCTGAGACGTGGGCTCGTACAAGTAGGGAGTGGGACATGTACTCTTTGATCTGCTGGACCTCTCGAGCCAAGTCCTTGACAGCTGAAACATAGGCATTTAGAGAGGAGGAGATGCTTCCTTTGTACTAGCGGAGATGGCCAGCCACCTCATCTACCCTTTGTCCCTGGCTCTCTCTCCAGGACGCTAATGCCAGTGAATTGGCATACGATGGTGGTGTACTTCGCAGGAATTTCCCCTACATGGGTTGTGTACATTGAGCTTGGTCTGGATCCATGGGTGACTGCTCATCATTCAGATCACCATAAATCATGTCCAGTACAGCTAATTCCCTCAGGTGCTGAATACCTTTCTCCATGGTGGTCCACTTGCTTAGCTGACAAGTGACATCATCCTTGAAGTGGTACCCTTCCCTTACACTCGACAAGAGTTGCCTCCAAAGGCTGAGGGTCTGTGCCTGCTTCCCAATTCCCTTGCCAATGCCTGCTTCCCTAGACAAGGATTCCAGTTGCTTGGCCTCTTTCACTTCTAGCTCCAAAACACCAGCCCCCCTATCCCAGCATCGGAGCAGCCAAGTGATAAGCCGCTCACCTGGGAGACAGCCATAGTCCTTTCGTACATCTTGCAGTTCACTCAAAGACAGGGATCACGTGACCACCTCTTGCTCTTCCTCCTGTTCTTGTGATGGCCCTGGTTCATCCTCATCCCTCACTACACGAACCAGTTCCTTGGTATATTTCTTTTTCTGTACCGGGGCAACTGATACTGGCACAGGCTGTTTCTCTGGCTCAGCTGCACTATCAATGGGTATTGTTATCAGGTTCAGAGACCTCCTCCTCCCCCTGAGGGCACTGGATAGTGCATGTGTGGGTCCCTAACACATTGCAGTAATTTGTGTCTCGCGGGAGTGGCCGGGTTGACAACAAACCCTCTCTAAGTACCTTACTAATTTATCAGGATTCTGTACTTGCTCAGGAGTGAAGTTCCAAAACATCGGAGGGCGGGGGCGGGGGGGGTTGGGGGGGGGTGGTGTGGTGACCACTGGCCCAAGCACTTGCCCATGCTCTCCCACACACCCTGCCACTCATAACTATCCAGCCTTGGGGCAGGTCTCGGTGTGATAACATTGGATAAGAACTGTATGACCTTAAACAGGACCTGGCAGACATTCAGCAAACACAGCAGTGAGAGCATGCTGGCCTGGACATTCCATGGATAGGTAAAATCCTCAAAAGCTGAGAAAGTCCCTTCCCCTGTCTCACCCGTAGATGGGGTGAGACCACTAACAAACGCACAAGCCACATGCAGGTACCAGTTTGCCCCCCCCATCAGTGACACAATCCTATCATAAGCTGTCAGTGTCCAGTACAGCACAATGAGCCCCTTGACACATTTCCCACACAAAACGAACATCGTTATAGGGAACACACAGTGGATGTAGGGAGTAATACAGGACCACCAGGCAAACAGGCTGGCCAGCATCGTGAACATGCTCTGATTCCAAACAAAATATATATAAACAGAGAATCGCGTCTAACAAGGGTTATTTTAACATGCTTTGAACAGATTCTGTCCTTATCTCAGCTCTCAGATGCACTCTCAGATGCCTCACGTTGGGCGCCAAAAGAGGTTTAGTAAGAGCTGCGGCTGCGGGGGAGCCGAGATGCGTGGCCGGCCGCTTTTCCCCACCCCCTCCCCTCTGCCGTGGGTTGTGGACAGAGAAAGGAAAAAAAAAAGGTTTAAAAGTGCCTTTTTGAGTTGAGATAAGGAAGGTTTAATATAAACAACAAAAAACCACATAAGAAACACTTGCAGTTAATATGAAACTGTGGTAACAGTGAGAAAGGAGCAATACAAAAAAAAGAATAATACCGGACAAAAAGGGACCGACAGAGCCCAGCGAAGCAGTTGAACGTGAACTGCCCCCCCACCGGAACTGGCCCCCGGGCATGATGTCAGCATGGTATAGAATAACCTGGCTCCACCAAAATTACCCCTGTCCTGCCAAATCAGGACACATCTTTGTCAGTGAGAAGGACAGTGGGACTGAGTGCAAGCTCAGCAAGTTTGTGGATGACCCCAAGCTGTGTGGTGTGGTTGACACACTGAAGGGAAGGGGTGCCATCCAGAAGCACCTAGACAGGCGGGCCCATGTCAGCCTCATGAACAAGGCCAAATGAGAGGTCCTGCACCTGGGTCAAGGCAATCCCGAGCACAAATACAGGCTGGGCAATGAATGGATTGAGAGCAGTCCTGAGGAGAAAGACTTGTGGGTGCTAGTTGATGAAAAGCTCAACATAAGCTAGCAATGTGTGAGTACAGCCCAGAAAGCCAACTGTATCCTGGCCTGCATCAAAATAATTGTGGCCAGCAGTTGAGGGAGGTGATTCTGCCCCTCTGCTCTTGTTTGACCCTACCTGGAGTACTGCAACCAGCTGTGGAGCCCCCAGCACAAGAAGGACATGGATCTGTTGGATTGGGTCCACAGGAAGGCTACAAAGATGTACACCTCTTCTATGAGGACAGGCTGAGAGAGTTGGGCTTGTTCAGCCTGGAGAAAAGAAGGCTCCATGGAGATCTTATTGCAGCCTTCCAGTATCTGAAGGGGGCCTGCAAGAAGTCTGGGGAGGGACTTTTTACGAAGGCCTGTAGTGACAGGACAAGGGGTAATGTTTAAACTGGAAGAGTGGAGATTTAATGTGGAAATTAGGAGGAAATTCTTCACTCTGAGGGTGGTGAGACAGTGGAACAGGTTGCCCAGGGGGGTTGAGGATGCTCCATCCCTGGAGGTGTTCAGGGCCTGGTTGGATGGGGCCTTGAGCAACTTGGTGTAGTGGGAGGTGTCCCTGCCCTAGCAGGGAAGTTCACACTAGGTGGTCTTTGAGGTCCATTCCAACCCAAAAGGTTCTATGAATATGATTCTATGACAGTGTCAAATGCTGTGCACGAGTCCAGGTAGATGATGTCAGTTACTCTTCCCTCAGCTACTGTGTGTCCGTTTAGGGGTTCAGGGCAGGTCCTCACAGAACAGAAAGTGTGCTCCCCACTCCCCATCCCTTAGTTCCCCCCAGACAAGTAGGCAAAAAGGGAGATCAAGGAGTAAAAAAGAGAGACTTTGCACTATAGGAAGAGAGCAAAAAGTAATTTTATATATATATATATATATATATATATATATAGTTTAACAGGGAACAGAAAACAAGAAGGGAAGGTAGATATATGTACAAGGATGGGGGAAAACACAATAAATGCAATATAATACAAAACCCGAGGTTGGATGGCTTCAGATTCACAGGAGGATGAGGAATGGTGAGAAGATGGCTTCCTGGCCGCATGGAAAGGGTCAGCTCCAAGCTTCTCTTCCTCCCGTGCTGGAGACCACTTCCTGCCTCCAGTCTCTGGTGTGGACAGGAAGGGGGAGGGAATAACTGCTTCCCCCTTGGGACCTTCAGGGTGTCCAGTTACTGTGTCCTGGTCCCAAGCCTCAAACCATAACATACTGATTCTGTAAAAGGCCACCAAATTTGTCAGGCACAATTTGCTTTTGGTGAAGCCACGTTGGCTGCCAACAATCACCTCCCCATTTTCCATACAGCTTAGCAGAGCATTCCGAAGGATCTGCTCCCTGATCTGGCGGGACATAAAGGTGATTGTCCAGGTCTTCCTTTTTTCCCTCTTTGAAAATGAGGGTTATGCTTCCCCTTTTCCAGTCGGTGGGAACTTCACCAGACTGTCATGACTTTTCAAATATCATGGAAAGCAATTTAGCAACTTCAGCTGCCAGTTTCCTCAGTACTCATGGATGGATCTTGCTGAGTCTCAAGAATTTGTATACCTTCAAGTTCTTTAGGTGGTCTCAAACCTGATCTTCACTTATCCTGGGTGGATATTTCTTCTTCCACTCCCTGCCTTTGCTTTCTGCAACTTGGATGGTGTGCCTAGAGCCCTTGCCAGTGAAGACTGAGGCAAAGAAGTCACTTAGAACCTCAGCCTTTTCCATATCCATCATGGCTAGGCCTCCTGTTTCCTTCCAAAGAGGGCCCACAACTTCCCTACCCTTCCTTTTATCACTGATGTATTTGTAGAAGTTTTTAGCTTTCCTAACCTGAGCCCTGGCTGCTTGGACAACTTCTTTGTATTCCTCCCAGGCTACCTGTCCCTGCTTCCACCCTCTGTAGACTTTCTTTTTGCCTTTAAGTGTGTCCAGGGGTTACTTGTTCATCCATGCAGGCCTCCTCGCATTCTTGCCTGCCTTTCTCTTTGTTGGGATGCATTGCTCCTGCACTTGGAGGAGGTGGTCCTTGAACACTGGACTGGCTTTCTTGTGCCACTCTGCCCTCCAGGGCTTTATCCCATGGTACTCTATGAAGCATATCCCTGAAGAGGTCAAAGTCTGTTGTCCTGAAGTGCAAGGTACTGACTTGTTGTGCACCCTCCTTGTTGTCTTAAGGATCTTGAATTCCACCATTTCATGGGCACTGCAGCCAAGGCTGCCCTTGAGCTTCATGTTACTGTGAAGGCAAGAAGAAGGCAAAGTAGAAGGCGAGACATTTTTGGACGGAAGAGTTTGTCTCAAGTGGGCAATTTTCAAGAGGAAAACTCTTACTTGGCTTATGTGGTTAAAAAATATTCTCAGTTGAGACCTGCCTATCTCAGGGGAAATAATCGGGGGGGGGGGAAGAAGGAGGTGGGGTGGTGGTGAGGGGAGCAGTTGGTGGCTTTTTAGTTTTATTTGACAGTAAGCCATGGAAATAAGGTAGAAACCTTAGTCTGACAGCAGTATGCTTAATACTAAATTATAAAAATCCTGCAAGAAAAACCCCCACACCAATAATTGTACATGTAATTAAGCAGGAAAGAGATGGCAATGACTTCAGATAGTAATTAGAACCACAGGACATACTCAAGGTGTATTTAAAAGACAAATTAAGAAAACAAGCAAAAAAGAGTATTTATCTATCTACAGTATTGTACTTGCACAAATGAGAAGTTCTCTTTTATCTTTGACTTGGGAAGTCCATATTTAACCCTGATCTGGGTAAAATAGTAGAAATCCTGACTGATCAAGTGTCATAAGCGTAAATTTCCTGCAGATGGAACGTCAGCAATGCTGTTCACTGGGGCAACTTCAACACAACAACTAATCATTCTGATTAAAGCTCCTGTTGAGACTGAATGTTTTCTTTGATTGAAATACTACATCTTTCCTTAATCATGTAGATAAGACGATGTCACTGGGATGCTATAAACTCTCTGAAAGATTAAATGCCCACTATCAATGCAAACTTAAGCCTGAAGCTGGAAAACCAAAAGGCTGCCTGGTTTAGTTCTGTAACCACCACTAGTTAGCATGAATTGTAACTAAACGCTATAGCTGAAGAAAAAATTCTGTATTAGAATGTGTGCTAAATATAGTGACAATTTTCTTGGTCTTAGTAGATATCTACTTTCTCGAAGAACTATTCTTGGATCATTTATAGGAGGACACTCTTCCACACTTTGTCCCAGGAGACACTGAAGACTTGCCTCAAGAACTGTTACTAGGATACCTCTGTAGTAAGAACTACAATAGTTAGGTTTATAATAGTAATAGGAGACAGGAAGTCAGGTAAATCACATGTGCAGTATTTATACACACAAATACAGCATATGTTTTAATTATGTAAAAATGAGTCAATCCAAAAAGCAACAAGCCTCCAAACACAGTGATCCAAGAAAACCATGCCTGACTAATTTGAAAACTTTTGGTAGCTGTTGTAGTGGAAAGGTTTATGGTAAGAAATTAAATGCCTGCTTAAATGCAGAGGACAAGGTAGCCAATGTATGATGGACTGGTTGCAATTGGAAACATGAGAGTAAGATCACACAGAATCACGGAATTGTTATGGTTGGAAAGGACCTCCAGGGTCATCAAGTCCAATCTTCTCCTAGCATCACTCTAACCACTACACCATATCCTCTCTAACCACTACACCATATCCTCAAGCACTGCATCTATTCGTTCCTTAAACACCTCCAGGGATGGTGACTCCACCACCTCCCTGGGCAGTCCATTCCAGTGCCTAACTACCCTCTCAGTGAAGAATTTCTTCCTAATATCTAATCTAAACCTCCCCTGACGCAACTTGAGGCCATTTCCCCTCGTCCTATCATTACTAATTTGAGAGAAGAGACCAACACCAGCCTCGCTACAACCTCCTTTTAGGTAGTTGTAGAGGGCAATGAGGTCTCCTCTCAGTCTCCTCTTCTCCAGACTAAACAAACCCAGTTCCCTCAACCGCTCTTCATAGGGCATGCTCTCCAGCCCTTTCACCAGCTTTGTTGCCCTTCTCTGTACCCGCTCCAGCACCTCAATGTCCTTCTTGTACTGTGGTGCCCAAAACTGGACACAGTAGTCAAGGTGCAGTCTTACGAGTGCCGAGTACAGGGGCACAATCACCTCCCTCCTCCTGCTGGTGATTTGAAGTGATTTGAAGACTCACTTTGCTAAGGAAACTAAAGCTGATACTAAACTCTAAATACTGAGTTTAGCTGAAACTAAAGCTCTAAATACATCTAAAGCAGAAAGTCATCTAGAGAACCAGTGAGACCACATGAGGAAAAATGTGTCCAAGAGGATGATGAGACCATAGTCCCATAACAGAGAAACTCAGTAAATTCCTTGTGTCAATTTCTACTGCTGAAGGTGTTGGGGGAGGTCTCATAGATGCAACAAAGTCTTTGTACTAAAGGGGCCAAAACACAGGGTATCAAAAGAATGAAGAATTATTTGCTTCTAAAGAATTGAAAGTAGAGGCTGTTTAAAAGGCACTTCAGCTAGAAATGAGAGAAAATACTGCATGAAAGTTCAGCCTAAAAAATTTTGGTTGAAAGTTTTTTTTTACTTAAATCACTGAATCAATCAATTGATTTCAAAGCCAGGTTACTAAGGGAGTTTTCCCATTTTCAGATGAGGGCATAATCTCTCCTTAAAAAACTTGTTCCTGCCACATACAAGTTACTGTGCTGAGAGCAAAGGTACACGGGTGGCTGCCCATCATAGCTGAGGTGGCACCAGACTATGCCGTCTTTCAGTGTCCCTTTGACCTCTTGATTGGGAATGTATCATCCTAAAAAGAAGGCATTTGTAAAGATGTGGGAAATGATCGAAGTCTTGTATTACAGTGCCATTGCTCTAAAAAAATCTAGAAAGTGCACTTTTAAGAACATATTTGCCATTTTCCTGTTCTCAGGCTGAAAGATTTTAGACTGTGAGAAAATATATATAGTGTCCAGTCTGATCTTAATATGTCGTGCAGTAGCATCTGTATTGGACCCATAGCTTCTGACTGAACTGCATGTTGAGCTGAATAACATTTTTAACCATTGTGCCCTTGTGCCTTATTTCACTTCACTATCACTAGGCATATTAAAGCATAGATGTTGAAGCACTTTTAAAAAAAATTGAAACCTGTTTTTATTAATTAAAAAAGGAATTTACTTTTTATAGTTGTCCTAGTTTGAGTTAGAACAGAACTAATTCTGATCAGTGATTTTACTTTTCAGCTCAGCCTCTTCTAATTAACTGCACCTTCTGAAATTAACAGCATATTTTCGCAGACAGTGTCTGCTTATAGCAGTGATAATGCTTAATGTTTATACTTACTACCAAGGATTGGTGTGCAGATCAAGGTCACTGCTAAATATTGTATACCATGTTGTGGGGGCAGAAAGTAAAAGGCCACACCTGCAAGGAGGCCAGGACAGGTGGCACTAAACTGACCAATGAGGCATCCCATCCCATATACATCATATTCAGTGTAAAGCTGAAGGATCACAAGGGTCAAGTTCTCTTTCAATGGCCAGTGTCCGAGGAGGACGTTGTCTGTTCTACTTTCGATCCAAATCTGTGTGTTCCTGAATCCAGTTCCAGAATCCAGCTCCTGAATTTGGTCCTCATCTGCTGCTGAGTCCAGTCTGAAACTTCCCCAGTGCCTGAGAAATGGTTTTATGGATAAATTATTTTGGGCCAAGTGACACATTCATATATTTACACTCTGAAGTAGCTCTCTACATATTATTCCTATAGATTATGTGGAATTCTTGCTTTCCTATTACCCTAACTGACTCAATTATTGCTATTTTGCTCTGCATCAACAGAGTGCTAACTTTATCCCAAATTCAGAGTTAACAAATTATGCAATCAGCTCTCAAACAGGGTTTCCGAACTACGTAGTGAAATTAGAAAGTATATGAAGCATCCCTTAGAAATAGAAATGTGCTCCTTGCATGGGTATTAATCTTCTGGTGTTATGTGTATCCGTGTTATGCGAAGTAAACTGTTTCTCAAGATCAAATATACTGGAATATGCTGTGTAGCCTGGAGGCAAACTGAGCCTCACATGATGCAGCAGTCTCTAGGGTAACTAGCATTGTTTGCAGATGCCGACTGTACAAATTTATCTTTACTTTCTTCATTTCATGTTTCTCTTTTTTTCCTGTGGAACAAAAGCAGCAGTCTATTTCCAGCCTGTTTTTTGTGGTGATGAATGACAGTTGTTTGACCCCTACTAATAGAAAGAGAGAGGACTTCATAGGTGTGGCCTCATTTATGTGAAAGTTATGTTGAATTTTAGAAGAGTCTATTTGACTTTTCCATGCAATTCTGTGGCAGTAAATTTGACTCCTGATGACAGCAGATATGCTTTTAGGAGAAGAAAATTATCTGGAAAATGCTGAGCTCTGTCATCTTGCTTCTTATTATAATTCACAGTCTGATTTCATAAGAATCCAAAGCAAAAAAATAAAAGAATAGCATTTGCAAAAGGAGAATAGAACATAACCATTTAATAGATTTTTACACTTGTAGCTATGGCAAGAATACAGTATTTTGCCTATTCTTTAAAAAAAACCTGAGGGGACTATAATTAATGCAATGAGTTTGCTTTTACTTTCTCCTATTTGACATCTGGTTACTCATAATTTTAAAGCAGATTTGCAAGAGACTTCTGCTGAAAAGTCTATTTCTGATCCTTTCCACAAATTTGTGCACATTGAGGACAATTTTAGACAAAAAAACCCGACAAAGTATTTTTTACTGTGAAACTAGTAGAAATGTGTGATTTGATATGATTTTATTGCCAAACCAACATTTTTATTTTTAAATTTCAGGAAAATAAATTTGTAGGGAACTTGAAAAATACTATTTTCAGTGCAGTCTTAGCAACCACCCTACTAGGTTTCAAAGGATATTGCAATCTGTTCTACTTATGTGAAAATTAAACATCTGTCGTGGTTTAACCTCAGCTGGCACTTAAACACCAGGCAGCCGCTTGCCCACTGCTCCCTGTTCCACCACACCTCCCCTATGTTGTGGGAGGAGAATCAGGAGGAAATAATGTGCAAATTCTGTGGGTTAAGATAAGGGCAGTGTAATAGAACAACTCAAAGAGAAGAAACAACAGAAATAACGAAAAAACTAATGAAATAATACATAGAGCAAGTGATATAACAGTGAGGCTCTACCCAGTACCCAGGAGGTGCTGTCCCTGCGCCAGCCCCACCCTGACACCCCTCACTGCAAAGAGGCACTGCTTCCCGGGCCTGCGCTCCCCTTACAGAGTGGGCATGACATCAGTATCCTGTTGGCTGGCTCAGTTGTTTACCCCAGCTGTGGCCTCTCCCAGATGCTTGTGAACATTAACTCTATCCTGGTTGAACCCAGGATGTCACAACAGTTTCTTTAAATAATTAATCACGGCTTGACTTTCAGTCATTTCCCCATATCCTATGAAAAACCAAGCTCTCTGAAACTAAGCACCAGCCTTTTAAAAGTATGTGAATTTAGCCATTACTCCTGAATGTGAATGGTGTTTTTTTAAAGGTATGAATACCTGCTGCTCCTATTGCAGACAGCAGGTTCAAATGCAAAGCATGGGTGCAAATTAGGTGATTTTAGGCATTCATATCTGAAAACTTTAATTGACTCGAGCTGAAAAACTTTGCTTCTTTCAGAGTAGAGCTGGAGTCCCTAGTCCTCCTTATTGTTTGGAACCATAGAGATGACCCCAACCCAGCTTACTGGATGTACTCTTTTCCTTGCTTTTAGCCATCGTAGTTGATGTTTATAAAATAAAGGACATATTTCTGAAGAGAAATTAAGTACAAGAAAAAAAATATTTGAAATATCTGAACCAAAGTGGTAATTGCCTTTAGCCATTCTCCAAACTATTTGCAAATGCAGTTTGAATTTACCAGTTTTAAATGAAAACATTGCTGAAAGAGATCTCTTATAAAAATGAAGGAAGAAGTGCTCAATTTTCACCCACTAACAAGTTCCTTAAGAGCCACAAGAGTTTGCATGCAGGATCAGAGCCTGAATCGTAAACTCTTCATGATGGGACTTGATTTTCAGTGCTATATTTAAATGACATTGGTAATTCTATAAAATAAATACATTGAAGAACTAGTGTTGTGCTTCACATAGCACCCAGCAGAACTAAAGCTTGATTAATGTAAAAAAGCACCTTAGGGTTTTTGTATAAGAGAGTTTATGAGAGGACATAGAGTTATGATTGTATGTTCAGTTGTTCCAGTAAATTTCTAAAGTAATTTTACATTGAGAGCAAGTAATGCCTAGAGATAGCTATAAGAATGTAGGTCAAAGCAGGCATGATTTCTGTAAACTGAATTTTTTTATATATATAATTCCCCTGCTTTGACAGTATGAAACTTGTTTCCCTGTTAGATGCTATCATCCCCCCCTGTTATTTGCAAGAATGCAGGCCAAAAGACACCTTGTTGTGAAAGTTCCTTTTGCTTTGTCAACGTAGTGAACAATGAAGCTTCCTTAGGTTTCCTAAGGCATAAAAAAACCTACTAAGGCTCTTAAGTTATTTTTCTGTGTGTATCCGAAATCAGTGAGAAGCAGCTGAGTTGTGATGTGGTGGTCGGAGGCCATCTTGGGTTTAGCAACCATGAAATGATAGAGTTCTCAATTCTTGCCCATGTAAGAAGGGGGAGCAACAAGATTTTTACCAGCCAAGATATTACCATGGACTTCGAAGGGCAGACTTCAACCTGTTTAGAGCACTGGTTGAGAAAGTCCCTTGGAGTACAGTCCTAGAGGGCAAGGGGGTCCAGGAAGGCTGGACTCTTTTCAAAAAGGAACTCTTAAAGGCTCAGGAGCAGGCTGTCCCCATGTGTCGTAAGACAAACCAGCAGGGAAAACGACCGGTCTGGCTAAACAGGGAGCTTCTGGTGGAACTTAGGAGAAAGAGGAGAGTCTACCACCTTTGGAAGAAGGGGCAGGCTACTCGTGAAGAGTATAGGGATTTAGTTAAGTTAGGTAGAAAGAACATCAGGAAGGTAAAAGCTCAGCTAGAACTGAGCCTGGCCACCGCTGCAAGAGACAACAAAAAAAGTTTTTACAAATATATTAACAACAAGAAAAGAACTAGGGAGAATCTCCATCCTTTACTGGATGCAAGGGGGAACATTGTTACCAAGGATGAGGAAAAGGCTGAGGTACTTAATGCCGCCTTTGCCTCAGTCTTTAATAGTCAGGCTGGTTATCCTCATGGTATACAATCCCCTGAACTGGAAGATAGGGATGGAGACCAGAATAATCCCCTCATAATCCAGGAAGTGGTAGTTAATGACCTTCTAAGCCAACTGGAAACCCACAAGTCGATGGGGCCAGATGGGATCCACCCGAAAGTGCTGAAGGAGCTGGCAGAGGAACTTGCCAAGCCTCTCTCCATCATTTATCAGCAATCCTGGTGAACTGGGGAGGTCCCAGATGACTGGAGACTTGCCAATGTGACACCCATCTATAAGAAGGGCAGGAAGGATGATCCGGGGAACTCCCGGAACCTTGGTCCCGGGAAAGGTTATGGAACAACTCATCTTGGGGGTGATCACACGGCAAGTGCAGGACAACGGGGAGATCAGGCTCAGCCATCATGGATTCATGAATAGCAAGTCCTGTTTAACCAACCTGATCTCCTGCTATGATCAAGTGATCCACCTAGTGGATAAGGGAAAAGCGTTGGATGTTGTCTACCTGGACTTCAGGAAGGCATTTGACACTGTTTCCCACAGCATTCTGCTGGAGAAGCTGGCAGCTCATGGCATAGACAGGAGGACTCCTCGCTGCGTTAGAAACTGGCTGGATGGCCAAGCCCAGAGGGTGGTGGTGAACAGAGTGAAATCCAGTTGGCGACTGGTCACGAACGGTGTCCCTCAGGGCTCAGTTTTGGGACCTGTCTTGTTTAATATCTTCATCAATGACCTGGACGAGGGAATTGAATGCACCCTCAGTAAATTTGCAGATGACACAAAATTAAGCACAAGTGTCGATCTGCTTGAGGGTAGGAAGGCTCTGCAGTGGGATCTGGACAGGCTGGAGCGATGGGCTGAGGTCAATTGTATGAGGTTTAACAAAGCCAAGTGCTGGGTCATGCACTTTGGTCACAACAACCCCCAGCAACGCTACAGGCATCAAATATGAGTTTTCTGTGGCTTACCTGTGTTTTCACATGTATAGCCAATTAATTTAACTAAGATACATTTTTAAAAACAGCTGGAATAAACAGAGGTGGTCAGCATTTCTGTCCTTGGATGTTTTATTTTTGTCTGTGTTTGGGACAAGAAGCTGAAATGTATTTTTACAGAGTAGTTTTCAGGCCCTTTCAGGCTCGTTACTTCAGTTCGACACTTTGTGGCTTCTCTTCTAAACATGCTCTCTGCAGGTGTTGCACAGAGTTAAACTAAACTAGTGTTGATTTAGTTGCATGGTTTCTGTGTGTGTGCATACAGCTGAATGGCTTGGTGCCCCACAGCATTAGTAGGTGCATGGTAAGGCAGCAAAAGGTGAAACTGCTTGTGTATCTCAGTAGTGTTTTGTGACTGTGTTACCCCAGCATGAAACTTGTGACAGAATGCAGTTATTCCTCTCTCTTCTTTAAACATTTCTGTCAGTTAAGCATGAGACAGTTTAAAATCGCATCACTTGTGACTTGAGAATATGTAAAATACAGTGAAAATTCAGTTATCACATGGGAACAAGAAAACTTGGAGGAATTGTTAGACTGACTAACGATCACCAGCTGAAATATTTTTCCTTGGAACTGAGGGTTGAATATGACATATTTGATGAAGGATGGGGAATTGCTCATACAAATGTTTTTCTGTTCTCAAGACTGTGGAGGGATGGGGAATTCATGCCTGGATGAGCAGTAGGAAGTTGACTCTTCAATTCACTATCAGAAAGAGATGCCTAACTTTCTCCTCCACCTATTCAGTGTGGAAATACTTTAGGCCCTTCTAGGGAAACAACTTCTCTTCACAGCTAATCAGTCAAAATAAACTTGATCTTACTTGTATGTTTCCATGGGAAGCGAAGTTTTTTTTCCCCAGAAGGGCCTAAAGTATTTTGACCTGCATATCAGAAATGAGAATTTTTGTTTTAAATAGCTTCCTAATAATGGTTTCTCAGTTGTGGCATTTGTTTTTTGATCTCTTTTTTAATGAACAGAAAATACATGCATGAACAGAATTTAAATCCTCTGTATGGTAAAAACTAAGTGAATTAAAATAAAAGCAGCCAAAATAAATTATTTCATCTCATACTAGATGTCTCTCTCCCACAGCACACTGAGTTTTTAGATTATTTCCCTGATCAATTATTGCTTAAGACTGCTGTGTAATTATTTGTTGTGTTACAGTGCCTTTGTGGGTACATTGTATAAAATGGTATACTCAAATTTACTCCTTCTTTCATAACTAATCACCTGTAAGAATACAACTAATTTGGCTGCTTCAATTTAACATTTCTTCCAGCTAAAATACCACCATTATTTTTAGGGCAATTATGTCTTCCTAGACTTCTCTGTGTAATTATGACTTGGCTTTCTTGTTAAATTGTTAATAATTGTATCTTCTTTGGATAAGAAACACCTCAGGATTGAGTCTGAAAGTTGGGAGGCTTTTGGTCAGAATGTAGTTGTTCCTGATAACCAGGAAAAAGGCCACATTGAAGAATTGGTTTACTCCAGGCCACTGTCATAAAAAGAAAGCACCTTATTATTATTCAATTATAATCTTTGAATTAGTTCCCCTGCTAGCAGAGAATATCTGCTAATGCATAAGGTATCAGCTGCCACATTCTACTTTGTGGTCAAGGGCTGAGGACTTACAATGCCATCAGTCTAATGTCTTTTGGCTGTTTATGTGTGTGTCATGTACCATCAGATTGGATAACCCAGAAATTAGAAATGGCAGGAATCAGAAAATAGTACTTGTGTGGCATGCTGTGCCTGATCAGCCCATCTCATCCCTATCCTGATTGTCTTCTGCAGCCCAGAAGAGCATTGACGCCATGCTGAAATGTTGGCAACATGAAGGGTTTTGTTGATTTCACCTGAGTAGAAAGATAAGGTACAAAATAGGAAGTGGGAAATCTGTCACAGAGAAGGAAGTGTGTTGATCAGTGCCCAGAGCGTCCTTGCTCAGGAGTGAGCCAAACTGGTGGCAACAGTGAGAGGGGAGGCATGGGAGAAAATCGTACCTTTGTCATGGGACAAAATATGTAATGCAAGCACACTGAGAACTTATATGTGAACAAAATACAGAACAGCTAGATAGAGTGGGAGAAATACTGTCCTGGCAATAGGAGAAAAAGTGATCAGGGTAGAAGTAAATAATGCTTAAAGGAAAGAGGAAGTATATACAGCTCATGGCATGGGATTGAGTATTAAGTGGAGGACACTGTTTTTTGAAAGTGGGACAACAGAGAACTTTGAGCCCCAACTTTGAACCCTGGCATGGACCTCACCAAGTGGGTATTGCAGGGGATTTCCAAAACCAGAAGGAAGTGTCTGGAGGATTTACAGAGAATCTGGAAGAGAGGAGGGAAAGGGAAAAGCAAAGGCCTGGAGATGTGTGGAGAATGAACATGAGCTTTCAGTGGGCAGAGTGCTCAAGTCCTTTGTTTACATCACCAGTGGAGAAATGCAAGCAAGTGTGGGTCTGCAGGAAGAACTATGGCAAGACAAATAATAATGAAAGCCATGTGCATAGCTAGAGTGAGACATGCAGTGGCTTTAGGTGGAAAGCCAGGAGCTGAGCTGCTTAGAATCATATCTTCAGCAAGTTTACATATTTGTTTCAGATAATGTTGAACATTTCTTTTGGGTAAGGTGTTAAACTGATGTGAAGATATTTGCTAGGCACTCTTTCATGCCTGCAAATTTAGGTTGGGATTGCCTGCTTCCATTAAGATCTCCAGAATACAGGTTTTTCTATCTGATTTAAGTCAAAGTCCAGTGGAATAGTTAATGAGATGAAGAGTTAAAATACAACCTTAAGGGCATATTCTCAGATTTTAATGTACAAAAAGCTCAGTGTGAGATTCATAGTGTACTGAATACTCTGGATATAAATAACTTCCTGTAGTATTCAATTAGAGGGCTGCTTTTTATTTTTCTTTACCATTCACAGACTAGACCACACAAAAGTCTTGATTGAATTAAATGTTAATCTCAGATAATTTTGCTTAACACTTTTAAATAGCATTTATATGTCTTATAAATTAAATATTGAGCTTTCAAAAATAATAATAAAAATGTAAGACCTTTCTTCTTTTTCTAAGGTCACTTTTGAATCAAGAAAATGGAAGTCTAAATGAATTTTTGAAGGTTTTTGTACAGCTAAATGCACATACTTTGGAAATTATAAGTTTGGTTGAAAAATCTTTCTCCCCACCAACTGAAAAAATCCCATACAGTAGGACTCTCTTCACTAATCTTTTACTAAACTGATCTGTGATCATGCTGTATACCTTCCTGTGTTCAGACTACAATAGTTTCCTGTGTTCTTTCTGTTGCATATTGTAGTCGTTTAGTAAAGCTGTGGCGATTCAGTCTCCGCTGGTACCCGAGCCACATGGCTGCCACACGGTCGTTGCCACTGCCCCCCGACCACGGACAGAGAAGAGAGTTTCAAAATGCCTTTTTTGAGTTGAGATAAGGAGGGTTTAATACAGTGACACATAAGAAACAATCGCAGTAATAACAGCAATAACAACAGTAAGAGAGAAATGTACAAATAAGCGATACCGCATAGACAAAGAGATGCTCTCGAGTGGATCGATCGAAGACCACGAGTCACCCCCCCCTGGAACCAGAACTGGCCCCGGGGCCTGATGTCAGCGTAGTATAGAATAGCCTGGCTGAACCAAATTAACCCTGTCCTGGGCGAACCAGGACACATATATTAAAAATAAATTTAAAAATAATAGAAAGATGAAATAGCTGGGATATGCCTATATGAGAAATCTAGAAGAGTGTGGAGCCCACAGAAGATTGTATCCATCCTTTTATGACTCTTACAAACACACAGCATGATTGAGGGCTGAGGCTGTTGTCTTGTGCCCAGCATTTAGAATCAGAGAGTCATTCAGGTCGGAAAAGACCTTTAAGATAATTGAGTCTAACTGTAAACCTAACACTGTCAAGTCCACCACTAAACCATGTCCCTTAATTCCACATCTATATCTTCAAAATACCTCCAGGGATGGTGACTCTACCACTTCGCTGGGCAGCCTGTTCCAGTTCTTGATAAACTTTTGGTGAATAATTTTTTCCTAATAGCCAATTTAAACCTCTCCTCGCACAATTTTTAGGCTGTTTCTTCTTGTCCTGTTTTCCCTTACTCGGGAAAAGAGGCTGACAATCACCTCCCTACAACCTCCTTTCAGGGAATTTCATTTGTTTCATCTTGAATGGGTGTGAAATACATTTCTGTGCTGTTGCAATGGAGTTGTGGTGCCTTCCTGGCCTAACAATATGGGTCATCCCTGAGGTGATTTGTTATTACCCATGTAGTCATCCACTCTAGGTCCTGAGGTCATGGAGCACACCAACATTAACACCAGCAGATGTAGATCTGGCATACAAACAGACCTATCCTCACTACTGAGAGACAAGGATTCAGACACATAAATATGAATGCATGTACTTATGATCTGAATTTTGTTCCCACTGAGCAGGCAGTCTTATGAATAAAAAGATCTGAACCATTAATATAAAATGTGTTATGGAAAAATCCAAGACAGATATAGAGGTTTAAGCGGGGCTAGGAAAATAAAGCTCTTCCACACACATTGTTAAGTCAACTCTTCAACTTATCTATTTGATTAATATGTAGGAGATCTACACTAATGGGGGCTGTACCTTCTTTGAGACAATATGGAGAAACGGCTGGCTAGTGTCTACACTGTGTGTAAACATAGTCACCATAAAAATAATATATTTCAGATTAAGAGAGTAAATGTAAAGGAATAAAGCTTTCAAAAGGACAAAATACTTCAAAGCATACTAACTGGGAAGGACTAACATGATGATATGAACTGGGCATAATTACCATGTTTTTCTGTAATTTACATCGACACAAGAGCATCTTATAAAACTGAACCAATACTATATTAATAACTAGAGTACTGTTAATATCTTTCAAGAATAAAAACTATTGCAATTGGGTATGTAACAGAGAAAAAAATATTATAAACATGCTAAGAAGTTATTGGTTACAGAACCATTTGAAACTGTATTTCCCTCACTATATTGAAATACGTATTTTTGCTTTGACATTAAATTTGCTTAGGTAAAGTTTTCAATTAGCACTGAGATAAGAGAATACATAAGAAATCTATGCTGCTCATAGATTTCTCTGTCAGACTGATAAATTGCATTATGTTGCATATATTAACATGAATATTTATGAAAGTGTCTCCTTGATGTAGAAGATTAACAGTATTGACACTGAGAAAGGGAATGGAATGCATGTAATTTTTAAATGGCATCTCTACATTTGTGGGCTCTGTGTTGAAGTGGTTTTATAATTATTTTTCAAATGATATTTGCCTTTATTTGACTTTCCACTGAAGTGTGATTTCCTGGCAGCTGATTTTTTGCTTTTTATCTGAGATATGCTAGCTGGTTGTCAGCAGTCTGCTAGTTGGTGCTCTAATTAAGCAGATTCTCTTTTGTGAAAGAGAGTAAAAAGTAAGGGAAGTGGACAGATGGGCATTAGTCCTGCTATATCACATTTGTGCATATAGAAAAATGAAATACAGTTATAAAATATTATCAGTGGGTCTGGAATGTTAATCTTCCAGTGCTTATGAATGGCCATGTACAGCTACACTGTATGTCATTTGTGATATAAAAACAATAATTTTGATGGCCAGTTCCTGTGATAATTTTAATAAGTAAATGTTTTCAATGTCATGATTGTTGTTTTACTTTTACCTTTGGTAAAAAATAAAATATTGAGCTTCACTTGGAGGCAGTGTTTTTCTGATCCTTTTTTTCCAGTGCTACTTCATAAAGCATGGGTTTCCACTGATGCAAAGCAAAAGAATAGGTGACCTTTAGGCTACTGAACTTTTTTCATTCTTAGAAAATATGTAACTGTTTCAGGTGATGCAACAGAGTGTTTCTTGGCAATTCCATACCCTGAAGAAAAAAAAATCTGATAGCAGACTGAGTTTTTATTACTAGTTATTACATGGCAGTTTTGAGGTATAAAAAGTTAGAATAAACCTTGCTGAGCAAAGCTTATCAAAGGTCCAGCAAGACAGTCTTGCTGTGTTATACAAATGATCCAACTGGACCAGCACTCTGTTTCTGGAGATAGTAGGACATGTGTTTCAGGGTGAGTGAACACAAGCCTGGTTACCGTTTGCAGTCTATGCCCCTTGCATGCTCCCAACACCCGCAGTCAGCATATTACAGAATCACAGAATCACAGAATTGCCCAGATTGAATAAGATCTTTAATATCAAGGTCAATCATTAAACTAACATTGACAAGTCCTTGACTAAACCATTATCTCTAAGCACTATGTCTATACATCTTTTAAATACTTCCAGGGATGGAGACTCCACCACGGCCCTGGGCAACCTGTTCCAATGCCTGATAACCCTTCCAGTAAAGAAATTCTTCCTAATATCCAATCTAAACTTCCTTTGGTGCAACTTGTGGCCATTTACTCTTGTCCTATCAGTTGTTACATGGTTTAACAGACTGATTCCCACCTCTCTACAATCTCATTTCAGGTAGTGGTTTTTGGGTTTTTGGGTTTTGGTTTTGTTTTTTTTTTTTAACTCTGGTTGGAAAAGACCTTTAAGATCATCAAGTCCAACCACCAGCCTAACTCTACTGCGTCCACCACTGAACCCTGTCCCCAGGCTCCATGTCTTCATGTCCTTTAAACACCACCAGGGATAGTGATTCAACCACCTCCCTGGACAGCCTGGTTCAGTGCTTGACAACCATTACACCATGTGTCTGAGGGCATTGTCCAAATGATTCTTGAATATTGTCAGGTTTGGTGCCATTACTGCTTTCCTGGGGAGCCTGTTCCAGTGCTCCACCACCCTCTGGGTGAAGAACCTCCTCCTAATGTCCAATGAAAACCTTCCTGGCATGTCCTCCTACCATTCCCTCGGGTCCTATCATTGGTCACCAGATAGACAACATCAGCTCCTGCTCCTCTCCCCTCCCTAAGGAGGTAGCAATAAGCTGCGATGAGGCCTCCCCTCAGTCTAATCGAGGCTGAACAGACCAAGTGACTTTAGCTGCTCCTCATACAGCATCCCCTCTAAACCCTTCACCAACTTTGTGGCCCTCCTCTGGACACATTCCAGTAGCTTTATATCCTTTTTGCACTGTGGTGCCCAAAACTGCACACAGTACTCAAGACGGGGCCTCACCAGTGCAGAGTAAAGTGGGACAATCACCTGCCTCAACCGGCTACCAATGCTGTGCTTGATGCACCCCAGGACTCGGTTGGCCCTCCTGGCTGCCAGGGCACACTCTTGGCTCATCTTCAACTTGCTGTTTACTAGAACCTTCAGATCCCTCTCTGCAGGACTGCTCGCCAGCCTCTCGCTCCCCAGAGTCTATGTATATCCAGGGTTAACTTGTCCCAGGTGCAAAACCCGGCACTTGTCCTTGTTAAACTTCATGCGATTGGCAATTGCCTAGCTCTCCAAACTTTAGGAGAGCTTTTTTAGGAGGATGCTGTGAGAGACAGTATCAAAGGCCTTGCTGAAATCCAGAAAGATTACATCAACTGGCTTCCCTTGGTCAACTAGGTGGGTGATCTTGTCACAGAAAGAAACGAAGTTTGTTAAGCAGGACCTTCCCCTAATGAACCTATGTTGGCTGGCACCAATGACTGTGTTGTCTTTTGGGTGTTAGCTCCCAGAATAATCTTCTCCATAATCTTACCAGGCACTGAGGTGAGACTAACCATGAGCCCTGTTGTTACTGGCGTCATCCCTGCTGCCCTTCTTGAAGACTAGAACAACACTTCCCAACTTCCAGTCAACTGATACCTCTCCAGATTCCCAAGAGCTTTGAAAAGTCATTGAGAGAGGTCTCGCTATGACCTCTGCCAGCTCTTTAATTACCCTTGAATGAATCCCATCAGGCCCCATCGACTTATAGGGATCCAGCTGGAGCAGCAAATCCTGCACAACTTCAGGGTTGATTGGGAGATTATCATTTGCACAGTCATGGTTCTCTATCCGAGGGCTCTGGGGGTGCTCAAGCCCATCATTAGGGTTGAAGACAGAGGCGAAGAATGCATTAAACCTCTCTGCTTTGTTTATATCCCTGTTTATGAGGTGTCCATGATCATCAAGTAATGGGCCAATGTCGTTTCTGGCCTGCCTTTTGCTTTTAACGTATTTATAAAAGCTCTTTTTATTATCCTTCACAATGCAGGAGGCCAGCTTCAACTCCAGTTGAGCTTTAGCTGCACAGATTTCTGCCCTACAGTGGTGAACGACATCCCTATAGTCCTCCCATGTCATCTGTCTACCTTTCCACTGGCCGTACACCTTCCTTTTATGCCTTAGTTCAAGTACGAGATCCCTGCTCAGCCAGGGTGGCCTTATACCTTGACTGCTTGACTTCTGGCATTTTGGAATTGCCTGGTCCTGTGCTCTTAGGAGGTGGTGCTTAAAAATGATCAGCATTGATGGACCCTAGCACCCCCAAAAGCTTTTTCCCAGGAGACCTTACTAAGCAGTTCCCTAAGCAACCTAAAATCTGCTTTCCTCATATCCAGAGCTGAGGTCTTACTGTTGGTTTTCCTCCTGTTACCATAGATATTAAACTTGACTGCTTCGTGGTCGCTGCGGCTGAGGCAGCCTCCAGTTGCCACCTTACCCTCGAGACGTTCTCGTTTACAAGTTACAAATCAGGCAAGACACCTTTCCTGGTCAGTTCTCTCAGCACCTGTACCATAAAGTTGCCATCCATATAGTTTAGGAATCTTCTGGACCTGTTTGTACCAGCTGAGTAGTACTCCCAGTTGATACCTGGCAAATTGAAGTCCCCCATGAGGACAAGGACAGATGACTTGGAGGCATCCCGTAGTTCCTTAAAGAATGACTCATCCATTTCATCATCCTGATTGGGTGGCCTACAGCAAACTTCCAGGACGACATCTGTTTTAATTGTTTGTCCCTTAATCCTTACCCAGAGGCTCTCAACTATGCCATCACCAACTGCAAGCTTCACGCATTCCAGACCTTCCACTACATACAATGCTACCCCCCCTGGGTACAAGTTCCCCGGGCAGTGGATCCTGGTGGTCCAGCAGGGCTCTCGGGAGCAGCGAGCTGGGGCGGCAGGACGCCTCGGCAGGTAGGGGGTGCGAGGCAAAAACCCAGAGCAGTGCCGAACGAGCGGCAGGGGCGGGGCTGCGGCAGCCTGGCTCCCAGCAGGGCAGGGAGCAGAATCCTGGGCACCCCTCTAAGTAAGGTAGATGTCAGTGAGGTCCCAGTCAATGGCTCACCTCGCAGCAGGAGAGGACAGCTCCGGGCGAGGGG
>JAVFHW010071133.1:32511-48356 GCA_032159205.1 Eurystomus glaucurus suahelicus
CTGGTCACACCGTTTCTGATACAGGCCAGGATGCCGTTGGCCTTCTTGGCCACCTGGGCACACTGCTGGCTCATGTTCAGCCGGCTGTCCACCAGCACCTCCAGATCCTTTTCCACCAGGCAGCTCTCCAGCCACTCCTCCCCAAGCCTGTAGCGTTGCTGGGGGTTGTTGTGACCGAAGTGCATGACCCAGCACTTGGCTTTGTTAAACCTCATACAATTGACCTCAGCCCATCGCTCCAGCCTGTCCAGATCCCGCTGCAGAGCCTTCCTACCCTCAAGCAGATCGACACTTGTGCTTAATTTTGTGTCATCTGCAAATTTACTGAGGGTGCACTCAATTCCCTCGTCCAGGTCATGGATGAAGATATTAAACAAGACAGGTCCCAAAACTGAGCCCTGAGGGACCCCGCTTGTGACCGGTCGCCGACTGGATTTCACTCCGTTCACTACCACCCTCTGGGCTCGGCCAGCCAGCCAGTTTTTAACCCAGCAAAGAGTCCTCCTGTCTATGCCATGAGCTGCCAGCTTCTCCAGCAGAATGCTGTGGGAAACGGTGTCAAATGCCTTCCTGAAGTCCAGATAGACAACATCCACCGCTTTTCCCTTATCCACTAGGCGGGTCACCTGATCATAGCAGGAGATCAGGTTGGTTAAACAGGACTTGCCCTTCATGAACCCATGTTGGCTGGGCCTGATCCCCCCATTGTCCTGCACTTGCCGTGTGATCACCCCCAAGATGAGCTGTTCCATAACCTTTCCCGGGACCGAGGTCAGGCTGACAGTCCTGTAGTTCCCCGGATCATCCTTCCTGCCCTTCTTATAGATGGGTGTCACATTGGCAAGTCTCCAGTCATCCGGGACCTCCCCAGTTCACCAGGATTGCTGATAAATGATGGAGAGAGGCTTGGCAAGTTCCTCTGCCAGCTCCTTCAGCACTCTCGGGTGGATCCCATCTGGCCCCATAGATTTGTGGGTTTCCAGTTGGCTTAGAAGGTCATTAACTACCACTTCCTGGATTCTGAGGGGATTATTCTGTTCTCCATTCCTATCTTCCAGTTCAGGGGATTGTATACCATGAGGATAACCAGCCTGACTATTAAAGACTGAGGCAAAGGCGGCATTAAGTACCTCAGCCTTTTCCTCATCCTTGGTAATGATGTTCCCCCTTGCATCCAGTACACAACAGTAGCTGGCACGGAAAGGACACTTACAATCTGTCCTGTCTCCTGAGTTTAATGTTTTCATGAAGTATTTTAGAATTAAATCTGAACACATTGTGAATGATCTATTTTAAATGCATTCCACAAAAAATAGTCCCAAAGCCTAAAGTTATATCTGCATGAAACATTGATTTCCTCAGAAATTAATCCCTTCACCCCTGGATTTAATTCCTATCTCTTCTGCTAGTGCTCATTAACACTGCCTACAGCTATTCAAGCAGTTTATTAGACAGATTTCGTAGAAACATATGCTCTTGAAAGTATTATGATTTTTCCTACTTTATTCATAACAATGAACAGAAAAAGATGGACAAAATAGAAGTTCTGCACAGAGGAATGGAAGGCTTTATCTGATCCACAATACGTAACTTTGGCCTCAAAGTACCTGACAGGTAGATAAGTGTCAGGTGCTACTAGGTGCAGAATTGTGGTCTTCATAACAATTATTTTTTTCTATTGGTCAAAAATAGAGGGAAGATTTACTGTCGAATTTAACATCTTGTTCCACCTTCAAAATCTTAGTTTCAATTTTGCTGCTTATTGTCTGCACAGGCAGCTGAAACCTATCTACTGCACCAAGGCTCTGCAATGCTTGTGAGAAACTGATGCTGCATTTTAATATCTCTGATCCCTCCATCATGAGTGAGGCAGCATTTGAATGAATTTGCTTGTGACATTTTTACTAATATTTTCCTATACAGAGTAACATTTCATAGTTGCAAGTGCTCTGACAAACAGACTATACTAACTAACAGTAGCATAACTCAGTCACTATTTAGAATTCTACGGGGACAAGCACTGTATTTTGAAAACAGACAGTATAGCTTTGGTCAGGATCTATGTTTATCGGCTTCCTGTATAAATAAATAAATAAAGATTTGGGTATGTGTTAATTAAGCTTTTCATGTGGCATACTTTTACTCCAGGAAGAGTTGTTAACATTCATGGTTCTCTTCCATGATTTTGTAGATATATTCAATAGATACATAAACATACTATATGCATATACATTCTCTATTTTGACTGCAATAAATTAAACCTTTTGAAAAATAAGTATGTTATGACAAGACTTAATATATAATAATAATAAATGGCCACTGACAATATAGGTAGAAACTGTGACCTACCTTAGCTTGTTATAATAGCATAGTGAGAAAATCTACTGAAATGTACAGCTCTGCTTTTTAGAGAGGCCAAGTGCCTGCAGGCCCTGCTGGAGTGGATATTCAGCACCCCTGAAAACCTGGCTCTACATTTCTGCCACAGATGTCTTTAAAATAGCCATTTCTTGTTTGGTAAGAACATGAAGATGAGAAAAGTATTGGCCATGAGCTTAGCAGATCCCACAAAAAACCCACCTCAACCTGTTATGTATTATCCTCCTATGATTCTGCAGGAATTTTTAATGAACAAACACTACTCCTTATGGACCTCTGCTGTTACCACTGATGATGCTGTTGCACAAATGTATTTTGGTGTGATAAAGAGCTATGTAAATTGAAGATCTTTTCTGAAACAAGAGGTGTTCAGTTTCTTACAGTATCAATTCTGTTTCCTTCTGTGCTGCTTGACTCACCCATTAAAAAAATAAAAGACCATGACAATCATTAAGATAAACCTATTTAAATTATGTGTGCATTGTAAGGAAGGAAAAGTTGGAAAGGAATTACTGTCTGAAGTTTTTAATCAGAATGTATTAAAATGATGCCAATGTAAATATATATATGTTTAAAGATCATTAAAATCTATCACATGTTTCTGGGTCATCTATACAAGGTATAGTGCCTTGAACTAGATTATGCTATCCTCTGCTTCAGTGGAAGGAAATTTCGGATTTCTTATTAGAGGAATGTTTACAGGAGAGACCCTCTAGTCTCTCGTGTGTCTAGTAATGACTATAAATTCAAATCTGAGGTGACACACTTCAGCCAAGCTAGTTATAGCTCATTAAATTTGTAGGGAAGGAGGATGACCTTTGAAAAGATCATGGAAAACAGGGATGACTTCAACACACTGTGAGAGAGACTCATTTACTTGCATGTTCAGGCTGTAATTAGAGAGATGTTTTTAATGTTTCCAATTATTATTCTCTTCTGTGGCTGCCAGACTGGTAAGTGAAATCTGCATTCAAGCTTTCACTGGAAAGCGCACAGGGACAGTGTAGCCCTGTAGTATGAGGTCAGCTGCTTGGATCAGTAAGCTTAAGAACCTTTCAGTAGCTGTGGATGCTACTGCATTTTGAATTGCATGTGAATGACAGGTGAATTTGGCCTAGTTTTACTTTCATCTGCTTCTGATGTTAACCCTGCAGGACACAGAAAAAATCTCTGTGGTTTGACATTTGAGGTTTTAGTGCTGATTTATTTTGAAGAAGGTTAACGGAGGAGTGTTTCCTGATTGCAGTCTAGTTCTTCTGGTTATAAGAAAAAGTGAAATGAATTTCACTGTTTTGGTTTTGTCTGTAAGATGAAGCTCAGGTCTACTGTTTTCTGCTGCCTTTAAGAATAGGCATGTGTGTAGATAGATAGATATATGATTCTATGAAACTCTTTGTTTTGAGGGAGAACTCAATGGAATGAGGTAGCACAAGAGATAATCTGTAGATCTGAGGTATCAGAGTTAAGCATTTCCTGATGACTGCTACTGGCAATGAGGGCAAACGAAGAGCATACACAGACGTGATTTAAAGATATGAATGACCAGGAAAAATGCTGCTCTGTAGAGAAGGTCATGTGCTTTTACCAGACTTGTTGACAATGGCTTGCTGCAACAAATTGTTCATTCTGCAGCATCTTGCCTGCTGTCATCTTCATGTATTCACATTGACACTCCAAAGTTGTCTGGAAGCTGAAATATGAATTCAAATATTTATTCTATGAGACACTATTTAAGTGAGCTACTGTATTTCACTTAAATAGATTATGGTTTCAATGGTTATCTTTCCAGAGTTGCTATACAGAGGAAGGTTTGAAGAGGCTTTCTAGGTTACCAGTTTCTTAAGGGTTTAGTGGCGTCCACTGTTACACAAAGATGACAGTGTGTCTCGTGCAAGGAGAATCTTTCAAACCAGAATATTCCCCTCCCCCATCACTGCCTGAAACATTTAAAGATTCTTCACTGTCCATACAATTGTTACATTAATTGCTTACTTTGCATTCCTGTCAGCTTTGCTCCCTCAGTCCACAAGAAGCAACAGTTTTACTAAAGGACTTATATTCTGCAGCTTAGCTTACCCCATCACCTTCTTGAATGTCTTCACTGGCATAGTACTTCGCTTATACCATGTTTCCCTGGACTCCACAAATTCTCCATTTACTTTTGGTTTGCTTCTCTTCCTTGGTCTGTTTCCGCTCTTCATGGTCCTTCCATTTCTCTACCCATCTTTGTCTCCCTCGAGTCTCTGGCTTGTACTCTCTCTTACGCAGTCCTGTTGCTCTGGATAGGTCCCTGTATCTGCCATGTGTCCTAATCATCACCAAAAACCTTAAAGTTAATTTCCTCCAAGGAGCTGTTCTGGTTTGTTTGCCTTATCTGTGATCTCGTTTCCTTGTTTTGTTTGAGTGTCTGTCTTCTCCCTTTCCTATTTGATCTTTATTATATGCTGAGGCAACATGTGGCACAGAAAACACGTTAATCTGGGTTTGTGAATCATATGCATGTTACTGAAACCTGCGGCAGTGTCATAGTGCCTTTTCTGCCCTTGATCCACCAAGGATACAAAGCTATTAGAGCTCCAGTCAATATTTCATGCTTTTAAATGACAGTTCAGTCATCTGACCAATGCAGCAGCTGCCACACATATTTACAGCACTCCTTGCATTGTCACGAATGGCTTCTTCATTAAAAAGAGATCAAGGAGGAATATATTGGACTAAGCCTGGGACTAATGAAGTGGTTACATAAAGTCCACTAATGATTGCTTCCTCCTCCTACTTTCTTCCTTGCTCTTTCAGCACACAGAACCAGAGCAATTTGTTGTTCCCATACTGGGACACCAAGGGCAGAGGTGGTGGAGGTGCTGCTGGTGCCAGAAGGCTGAAAACTTGAACTTTCATGGATTCATAGATTCATAGAATGCCAGGTTGGAAGGGACCTCAAGGATCGTCTAGTTGAACCTTAAGTGTAGCTTAAGTGAGGTGGCCCAGTACCCTGTCAAGATGAGTCTCCCTTTCTTTTTGCTCTGCTGAGGAGGAAGAAGAAGGGGGGGTGATAGAGCGGCTTGGTGGGCACCTGGCGCTCAGCCAAGGTTAACCCACCACAATGACTTTAAAGTGTGATTTAGTGTTTAATGCTTTCTAATCTTCCCTTTTAGAAGAAAGAGTAAATAATAGAAAAAAAAAAGTAATGTGGAGGGGAAAGAGCCAGGAAAAGTAGCAGGTCTCTTTGCACAGTTAAAACAAAATCTACACCAGATGCTAGTGCAGTCAAAAAATGTGATTTTGGTGAATATTGTGGGGTCAGATACTGTATGACCACTATTGCAAATAGTGACTCTAAGAAAAAGTCTCCTGGAGGCATGGGTTTTTAGAAAGATTGTTTCACAGCTGAAAAGTAAAATCACACTGTGTTCTCCTCCTTTAAATTTGCTTAGCATGTAAGATTTTTGAAAGCTTTCAAATCTTACATAAATGCTTAAATTATTATAAATTTGTTGGTCATTAACAGCAACAATAAATGAGTTTAGGAAAGAAATTACACCGCCTGTCATCTTATAAGCGCAGTTTGAGAGCCCCTTTAGTGTTTTAGGACACCTTGTATGATTTGGCAAGGTGAGCGCTAGCATGTGCAAAAAGTTGCAGCATCTTTGGTGGGTTCTTTCTGATGTGAAATGCCTTAAAATTTCTTTTCCTCTGATCTTCACTAATTACACTACATTACACTGCTGAATACTCCATCAATGACCAACTCCAATACTCTCCTCATTTTACACTGCAATCTTAGGTCCTACAATGTGAGAGCATTATTTTTCACTGTGCCATTTACAAGATGTTAAGGGCAAGTAGCTGCATATTGTGGATATATATATGGATATTTCTGATAAGTCTTTGTCTTCAGCAATTACACTGAAGCAGCAAAGGGGCAGGAGAAGAAAAGCTCTTTCTATGAAATTTCCTCTATTAAGCTGTACATCTCTGAAGCAAAACTTCTGGGTTCACTGCTTTTGTACGAATGACAATTTGGCACTCTAAACAAACAAATGATTAAACAAACAAAGAAAAAAATAATGCTCTCAATTAGGAGAGGTCTGGTGTTTTATTACTATATATTTTTATTCTCTCAGCAGCTAGTATGGAGAACTTAAAACTGTTCCCTTGGAGGTTTCTTGGTAGAGTTTCCATTCTGTTGAAAGCCTCTTTCTCAGCCGCAATCTCCACAGAAAATTATGCCTGAGCTACTAGATAGATAGAAAAAAGAGTGCAGCCCCACAGGGTCTAGGTTGACCTAGGTAAAGGTAGTGACAGCTGTACAATCCTTCCAGAGTGTCTGTGCCAGGTGTACATATAATGTCGACTATGAATATCTTAAAAAGCCCGGTCGAACCTCAAGAAAAACAACTTAAAAGATACTGTGAAATAAGGGATATTTTTAATGGCAGTTTACTTTTAGCTGCACATACAAATAAATTTGTTTACAAAAGTGTCAGGATACATTTTTATCAGTCCAAGATTTTATACCATTTACTGTTTTCACCTGTTCTCTCCTTGTATGTAGATGCTTCATAATGTTGTCATGATGAATGTGATGAGATAGCTTTATATATCCAGGATTAAATTCTGTATTTACTTACACTTACCTCTTGTTGTTCTTCACCTCTCCTTCTTCCTGTAAGCCATATAATGGGAGAGTTTTGCCTATACTGCACTGACATCATTAGCTCAAGCAACTTTTCATCTTGCTTTTTGCCATGGCCTTACACTAATCTGTCTTGATTGCTGAACAATTTGTTTTTGCTAACAAATTTTTCTCTTTACTGTCTCTTATTTATCCTTGCAACACTCCATAACAGGCTTACTAACCTTGCTGTGTCCAATTTTTCTTAAAAAATTTCTAGAGTCAGCATCTCAAACCTGTTTTAAAGGACACCACCTTTCTTTTGGTTAACAGGAAACCTGTTTTGCATCTAGTTATAGTGGGCTATATTCCACTGCACAGGGAAAATATGTTTTGCAAACTTCCATTTTATGTCAACAAGAGCTTGGAGTTCCCTGAGTCTCAGCTCAGCCTTGCACCAGCAGACTTAAAGGCAAAGCCTGCATGCGCAACATGCCACTATTGAGATATACCTGAAGGAGCTTGTCACTTAGCCCAACAACACCACTGCACTAATCGGGCTACACTGCTCTGGGTATCCAAGCTAGCTTGTCTGGAGCAGCCTTGGGAATCAGCATGGCAGCATGCTGTGTGCTGTAGTGTCATAGGTGCTTTTTCATATTTAGATGTATTTTACCACTTGATCTGAGAAATCACTGCCTCCTTAAAGCTTCCTCAAAGTTGTTACCTGGCTATTATTGAAGCATCACAGTCAGTTTACCTCCGTGGAGCAAACTTTTAGTAGCCATTATAGGCTATTATACTGCTGGAAAAGAATTAACTTATTGTGGTTACTATTATGATACATATAATGTATATAATTAAAAAGCTTTCAGAACTCAAGACTTCAGCAGACAAAAATAGAAAAATATACTTGTCATTGCTATGAACCTGAAAATAATGTCGTTCTGTATAAAAGTTCTATAATAAAATACCTGCTTCATTCTACCAACTGAAAAACAAGAAATGAAAAGAGAGAAAGGTTAAAAAAATCTGGAAACCTGACATTTTAGTTCTCTTTTTCACACTTTACCTCTGTCCTGAAGTCTCTGAAGCTGGAGCTGCACTCCTGACAGATCTCAGTTGCTGATCACAAGTGGTGAAATTTTGTGTCCAAACTTTATGTCAAAGTAAGTTTTCTATGAAAGTTGCATAGCATCCTGTAAAAAAGGGTATACAGCTGCTATTCAGCTATGCGGTGCTGTTAAATGGGCTTTAAACTGAAGAACTTGGGGGATGAGAGCCAAGATAACAATACTCAAGCCATTACATCCACTTGGGGAATCAGCTTGGCCAAGCACAACAATAATGAAGGTTCCTCAGCTACTTGCCATGATGAGAATCCGAAGGCCTTCCACCCTTCTAGGGTGAAAGCTGTGTGCTCAACTCCCTCTCTGAAATGCCTTTACACCAATGCACACAGCATGGGGAATAAACAGGAGAAATCAGAGATCTGTGTATGGTCAAGGGGCTATAATTTGATCACAATGTCAGAGACGTGGTGAGATAGCTCATATGACTGGAATGCTGTCATGAATGGCTATGTCCTTTTAAGGAAAGACAGACCAACAAAGCATGGTGGTGGAGTTGCTCTTTACTTGAAGGAGCAACTAAAGTGTAATGAACTACGCCCAGAAGTGGATGAAGAGCAAGTTGAGAGGTTGAGGGTAAAAATTAAGGGGCAGGCTAATATGGGAGACACTGTTGTGGTTGTCTATTACAGGCTACCTGAGAGTGAGGAAGCTGACAAGATGTTCTACAGACAACCGGAAGTAGCATCACAATCACAGGCCCTGATTCTCATGGGGTACTTCAATTACCCTAACATCTGTTGGAAACGCTACACAGTCAGGCATACATTGTCCAGAAGGTTCCTGCAGTGTATTGAAAATAACTTCTTGACACAGGTGGTGGAGGAGTCAAGGAGAGAAGTACTGCTGCACCCTGTACTGAGAAACAAGGAGAGATTAGTCAAGGATGCAAAGGTAGGGGGCAGCCTTGGCTGTAGTGACAATGAGATGGTGGAGTTCAGGATCATGTGCAGTAGGCACATGTGCTTAGATCACAACCCTGGACTTCAGAAGGGCTAACTTTGGCCTCTTCAAGGAACTGCTTAGAGAAATCCCTTGGGATGGGGCACCAGATAGCAGGGGTGGCCCAAGAGAGCCGATTAATATTCAAGCACCATTTCTTCCAAACTCAAGATTGGAACATCCCAATGAGTAAGAAATCATGTAAGAGAGCCAGGAGACCTGCATGCTTGAGCAGGGAGCTACTGAATAAACTCAAGTGGAAGAGCAAGTTTATAGAACATGGAAGAAGGGGCTGATCACTTGGCAGTAATACAAGAATGTTGTTAGAGGATATAGAGGAAAGCTAAGGGATTCCTCCAAGTAGGTCTTTGAAGAGGACCAAGTTAGCTCCCCTGAAGTCCAGGGTTGCAATCCTACTTATAGCTCTGCTGCTTTCTTGTGTGATTCTGAACTCCACCATCTCATGGTCACTACAGCCAAGGCTGCTCCCAACCTTAATATTCCCAACCAGACCTTCTTTGTTTGTTAGTACAAGGTCCAGCAGCACACCTCTCCTTATTGGCTCCTCCACCACTTATGTCAGAAAGTTATCATCAATGCACTGTAGGAACTGTCTGGACTGTGTGTGTCCTAGCTGTGTGGCCTTTCCAGCAAGTATCAGTCCCCTATGAGCACCAGGGCATGGGATCTGGAAGCTACTTCTAGCTGTCTGTAGAAGGTTTCATTGACTTCCTCTTCCTGTTCTGGTTGCCTGTATAAACACTCACAACAGTGTGGTCTATATTAGCCTGCCCCTTAATTTTCATCTAGTAGTGAGGTGGATAGTGAACTGGTTGAAGGAAAGAAGTCAGAGTTGTGGTCAATGGCGCAGAGTCTAGTTGGAGTCCTGTATCTAGTGGAGTCCCTGAAGGGCAGGTACTTGGACCTGTACTATTCAATATATTCATCAACGACTAATCTCTTCTAATACACCCCAGGATGCCATTGGCCTTCTTGGCCACCAGGGCACATTGCTGCCTCATGGTCATCCTGCTGTCCACCAGGACCCCCAGGTCCCTTTCCCTCATGCTGCTTTCCAACTGGTCAGTCCCCAACTTACACTGGTACATTGGGTTGTTCTTGCCCAGATGCAAGAGTCTACACTTGGCCTTGTTGGATTTAATTAAATTTCTCCCTGGCCAACTCTCCAGCTTGTCGAGGTCATGCTGAAAGGCAGCACAGCCTTCAGGTGTTTCAGCCACTCCTCCCAGCTTTTGTGTCGTCAGCATATTTGCTGACAGTGCACTCTGTTCCCTCATCCAAGTCGTTGATGAATATATTGAATAGTACAGGTCCAAGTACCTGCCCTTCAGGGACTCCACTAGATACAGGACTCCAACTAGACTCTGCGCCATTGACCACAACTCTGACTTCTTTCCTTCAACCAGTTCACTATCCACCTCACTACCAGACGATGATTCAGACCACACTTCCTCAGTTTATCTGCAAGGATGCTGTGGGAGACTGTGTCAAATGCTTTACCGAAATCAAGATAAACCACATCCATTTCTCTACCATCATCTATCTACCTGATTACGTCATCATAAAAGGCTATTATGTTGGTCGACTTTCCCTTGGTAAAACCATCTTATCAATGCTTATAAATACTTAAAGGGTGGGTCTCAGGAGGAATGGGCTAGACTATTTCTAGTGATGTCCAGGGACAGGACAACAGGTAACAGGCCCAAACTTGAACACAGGAAGTTCCATCTAAGTATGAGGAGGAACTTCTTTAGTTTGAGGGTGGTAGAGCACTGGAGCAGGCTGCCTAGAGAGGTGGTGGAGTGTCCATCTCTGGAGACGTTCAAAGCCTGCCTGGACACTGTCCTGTGCAACCTCCTCTAGATGAACCTGCTTTGGCAGGGGGCTTGGACTAGATGATCTCTAGAGGTTCCTTCCAACCCCTACCATTCTGTGATTCTGTGATTACCTTGCTTCCACTGCCTTGTTGTGGGTAGAACTCCTACCTACACATCTTCCCATTGGCATCAGCTCAAAGCAAGTGTTTCCTTTCCTGTCGTATTTACAGACTATGTTTCTTCCCACAAGTGGTCCCTAGAATGATTTTTAAAAGCATCTGCCTATATTTATCCACTCTGTTATTACCACTTATTGATACTGCTGGGATTATGCAGTTCTGGCTTGCAATCCAGATAAAGTTGGGAATGACTTAATGATCTAAGAGACTACCTTCCAATAAGCAGCCTTACTTGTTTCAGGTAATTTTCTTTTAGAAATGTAGAAATTAATTTATACTTAAAATATTTAATTATTTTTTATTGAAATATATCTTCTTTGAAATCAGATTTTCAAATTTTTTTCTAAATCACAGTAGCTGCAGCTGTAATGTAATAGTTGTAATTTCAGCTGATGCTAGATAACAGCAATGTAAAATTAAGAAAATACTAAGTTATAAATTATAAAAGTCGGTATGATATTATACATTGCTAAAACTAATATAAATACAAATGAAAAAAAGCACCAAATATAATTTTCAAAACCTCTAGCTGTACTATAGTATTAAGAAATCACTTTGGGTCCTTCTTCCTGTCATTAACAGGACACCTTCTCCTAAATGATGAAACCATTAGGTGAAACCAACATTTTTTTCCCTAGAAAAGCAAAAGTAGTTATTTGCTCTGTCAGCATGAGATCTTTTTGTTATGAAGTACCTGGCTTGTCTAGCATAAACTGCCCTTGAGAAGATCATCTTGAATAAGAAATGTCAAATTCTACATACTGCTGAAATCCTTCCACTCTGCTCAGATAAAATTTGCATGTCCTCTTGTGAATGGGTGAGATACCAACAGAGGGAATGGGCATTAAGTGTTCACATATCAGCAAAGTCTGGTTATTAGGCAGAAATTTCTGTCCTGGAATGCTGCAGTGTTCTGGCATTGGCTGATGTGTACATCATTGCTGTATTTGAAAGATTAATTAACTCTGTAAAATTAAAAAATATTTTTGACTAAAATGATTTTCAGCTTCTGGTAAATGAGATTCCAGGGTCTGGGAGAAAGCAGGTGAAAACCTAACCCCAACAGCTTTAAACTTCAGAAATATGCTAGAAATATGGACGTCACAAAAATGTTCTTGTGGCTTCAAAGTGTTTCCTGCTAAATAACTCAGTCATTTGTTCTAAATGCCTTGGTGACACTGTGTGGCTTTCCCTCTGCAGAACCTTTTACACATTTTCTGCTGAACAGGGCAGAAAACAAGCTCCATTTGGAATGCAGCAGATCATCTGAATAAATCATGCTTCAAGCACATGACCCAGTTCCTTCTCAGTGGAATATCATGCTCTGCTAAAGGAAGCATTCTGGTATCAATATAGTTATCTTTTTCTTGCCAGTGAAAAGAAAACCTTGAATGTGAGTACATCTAGCAACAAATAAAAATTCTTCAATGCAAACAAATGAACCACGGTGATACACTGGCAATACAGTGATTGCACAATTGTGCTGATCCCTTGCTGACAATAGACAGCAATGAAGGACCTTACTCTAGTCTCCCCTTCCATGTTTTCTTTTGAAAGAATTGCAATGATAGCTAAAATTGGACTAAAACTTAGATTCCAAAGGGGATCTTTAAATAAAGTTTTAAATCCAAGCTTCCTCAGCCTTTGGAGAAGTGTGGATTTTGAGATGTCATGGCTGACCACTATTTCTTTGATGGCTTACTCAAAATACTGTTCCATTCATAGCAAAATACATACCTCTGCTTTTTGCGTGTGAATTGGTTATATACATTATCTGAGAGGTGTCAATTTTCTCGGGAGACAGCCACTATTGCAAGACTAAAGACATGGCCATTCACTAGACAAAAGAGATGCATTACAGCAAATACCATCTGTGGAGGAGTTTTTGAGTGAGAGAGGACATGACTTAATTACAGTGAACAATCCAGACTTTGAGGCTTAGTTGACGGCCCTGAAGCGTCCTTGGAAGAGAGATAAGAAGAAGAAAGAATACAGCAGTTTGCAAGAAAACAGAACTTTCCCAGGAAAGTTCTATCTGCAAAGGAGGTTGGACTGAGCAACGTAAGAACGCGTGAACAAGGAGCCTGAACCAACTATGTTAGGGGGTGGGTTGCATGATTATGGGGACATAACCAATTATGTGTAAGGGCTAAGCGCATGCTTTCGCTTTTGTGCTATAAATACACACGATTTGAGCAATAAAGGGAGAACGATCATACTCATATTGGGATCGCGTCGTTACTCTGGATCCGTCTCCCACTCCAACATCTGGTAGCAGAGGATGGTTAGTCTCGACTAGGAGCAGTGAGACCGAAATCTCCGAGACTGCGGTAAGCAGCTAGAGGAGGGGAGTGGGAACCAACGGCCGAGGGAAGGCTGTCTGCAGCAGAACCAGGCAGACCCGGTGTGAGGTCGCTTCTCACCTCTCGGGTGCCGCGATGGAACTGGATGCGGCCATTAAGCTACTCGCCGGAATCCTCTCTAAGAGAGGGAAAGATGGAATGGCGAAACAGCTGCTTCGATTGATTAAACTGGGACAGTCTTGGGGCCATTTTACGGTCCCCACTTTGCTTTTCTCCGTTTCGGAATGGTGGGAGTATGGGGAGACTATATGGCAAAAGACTTTGACCGGGACAGAGAAGGAGGAGAAAGAAGTTAAAGCGGTGCGCGCACTGTGGCACACCGTGCTAGAGACGCTAAAAGAAATGAAGGCGGAGCGGGAGGTTGCTTGTGCAGCTGCCCAAATGCTGGGACCGGGACCAGAGCTTCCGCAAGAAAAACCAGGGCGGATAGCGCGTTTTTTCGGGCTGCCAGCTGTGAGAGACATGTCTGGCTCCGGCCCTGTGTGTAAGACCGTTGATGAAGTTTTGGAGCGGGAGCGCCACAGTTTGCCGTGTAACGCAGGCGCTATCACAGCCGGCGCGGAAGTTGCTGCCTCTGAGTCTGCAAGTCACTCTGCAGCAGATGCGGAAGTGTTGCCGCTCTTAAGTCAGGGCGGGGCAGGATCAACAGTTAAGGCTGACCACGCCAGTTTAGGCGGAGCAGCCTGTCGCCCCCCTCCTTTCGCGCCTCCTCCAGAACCACCTTCGGCACCCCCGCCTCCGGCCCCGGCGCAACTTTATCCACCCTTGCCGTCGTCAACTGACGAGTCCCCTGAGCCACTGACTCCACCTCCCAGACGGGAAGCTCCTGATGACCCAGGTGCCACTGCAAAAATGTTGCAAGCAGTTCTGCAACGTCTGAAAAAATTAAAAATGCAAAGCAACAACAAAGAGAAGGAGGTACCTCCCTGTTTACAAAACTCGAGCACACGCCCTCGGACAGCTCGTTGGAGCGGCGTCATCAGGGATGCAATTTTAGAAGGACACTGGAACCCAGCGTTAGATGGTGCCCATTCCTCCGCCCTTGCCCTTCCGGTGATACAGCAAGGGGAGGGCGCACGCTGGGAACCCCATGATTGGAAAATTTTGCAACAAGCACGTTCCACCGTTCCAAATCTCCTCCATCATATACTCTCCATGAGAGAAATAAAATACAACCCCTCTATAATGAGGAAAATGCTTTTATGGACATAGAAAAGAAGACTGATCCCTGAAGTCGGTAAGACTTTTGAGCCATCAGTCTGAAAAGCCATAGGAATAGATCTATAGAACTATATTAACAGTAGACAGACAATAACTAAAGAAGTTAGTGACTATGCTACACTTTGAAAACTAATAAGAGAGACTTTAAAAACAATGAAGGCAAAACGCCAGGCTACTACCTCAGCCTTTGCTACACTCACACCTTCATCTACCCTGCCGCTGGACCACCAGAGGAAATATTTACATTCCCGTCTGCTTCTATTGCTGTGTCAGGTTATAATCCTACTATCTTTTGGAAAAGAAATAAAACTGCTGGCTATAACTAGTGAGGATGTAAAAACCATAAATCACATAAATATCTCTATGACACCGTTAATGAGGAACAGTGAACTGACACAAATCTAAGAAGTTACTTTACTCCCACTTGTTACTGTGCAAATGTTACAAGCCTTTCCAATTCTGCATAAACAAAACAAACCACCTGAACATTCTCAATCATCTTATGATGCGGTGAAAGAAATATGCCATTTGATAAAGAACTTCGGTTTGCAGTCATCATATACAATTAACATTGTCCAGGCTATTAGAGAATCTTATGTTATAATTCTGAGTGGTTGTCATTCTCTGTTAAATTTGATTCTGTCTGCATTTCAATTTACTGTGTGGAATTCCAACTATCACAATCTTTATACCGCACAGGTCATGGACACTTTATCACAGCTGGCAGGTGTGCGATGGCTGCGTAGCCAAAAATTTCTAGATCGAGACCCTGATGTTGTTCATTTGCCGATCACAAATGCTGAATTTGCCACATTGTTGTTGACGTATAGATGATGAATCATTTTATCAGTTATCTAATAATCATTAAGTTTTTAAGAGTTAGTTATACTGATGCATCAATAGTTAAGTTTTTAATGATGATTAAGTTTTTCAGAGTTGTATTAACGTATTAATAGTGAATAGCCTTTATCAATTATCTAATAGTAATTAAGTTTTTAACAGTTGTATTAGTTATATTGACATACCAATAGTTAAGGTTTCAATAGTTTTTAAGTTTTTAAGAGTTATATTGGCATATCAATAGTAAATAGTTTTTATCAGTAATCTATTAGTAATTAGACTTTTAAGAATTATACTAACTATACTGATATGTAAGATCATAACTGGATGTATTTAGT
>JAVFHW010071133.1:48756-60084 GCA_032159205.1 Eurystomus glaucurus suahelicus
CTGCAGGTGGACGCACCATGCAGGGTTCTTCCAAGGCCCCCCCAACTGCTCGCTGCAACCTGGATTTCCCAGAAACGTCGGGACAGAATGAGTATATCAGACAGGAGAAGCGATTGTGAAACATATTCACCAAACTTTAAAGCAACTGTTGTTAGGACAAAAGGGGGAAGCCACGGGGATGACTCCAGGTGAACGCCTGAACAAAACATTGTATGTGTTGAATTATTTACGATTATCAGGCAATAATTAGGAACCACCCATGTTAATACATAGCTTAGCATTAAAATCTGGAATACAAGATCCAGAAACTCAAGGGATTTTGATACAATTTAAGAATTTGCAAACAGGACAATGGAAAGGACCAACTGAAGTAAAATTAACTGGTAGAGGATATATGTGTCTGCTTACAGGGGACAGTCATCAGTAGGTTCCGGCGCAGTAGGTGAAGCCCTACATTGCGAATCCTACACCCTGAAGTCGACTAAGAATTGATCCAAAAAGGAACAAAATGCTGATGAATGCAATTATATTGTTAATGTTGTCCTTTGCCTTGTATAGCTTTACTCATCCCGCAGTGAATATATCACATCAACAAAACATTTGGGTCACCATAGCTAATCAAACAGAAGAACAGGCATTTTGTTTATCAATGACCTCACCTAGTGATCCGTTCTGTATGTGTTTAATAGGTGTTCCATATTTTAACCCGAAAGAGTATCAAAGTATTTGAAGAAAAATACCTGGGCAATCATGAAGTTTACAGACAGACTGCTCAGGGAAAACACCCCGGAGTAAACAGCACTGCTTTCTGGATGGGACAGATTGTGATGCAATTGACCAACAAAGTGGAGTTTTGGAATCGCCCCTCCATAGTTATAGCATTGCTGTTTGCCCCTGGAGTTACATCAGCTAAAGCGCTAAGCACTGTTAAAAGACTGGGATGTTGGGTTGCAAAATAAATGAATCTTATGTCTGAGATTATAGGGAACTTGGTAACAGATGTGGATAGTATTAGACATGCAACATTGCAAAACTGCGCTGCTATTGATTTTTTACTACTATTGGCTCATGAACTTGGTTCTGAAGACCTTGATGGTATGTGCTGTATGAATTTGAATGACAATTCCCGATCGACACATAAAAGCATACAGCTGTTAATGGATCGTACCCGTAAGCTACAAGTAGATGATGCCTGGGATTGGTTGAATAACTTGTCCAAGAGATGGGAACTGCCAGGATGGTTGCTGTCACTGATGAAATCTAGATTGTTGATTTTGCTTATGATTGTGGTTGTGCTACTAATGCTGACATGTCTTGTGTCTTTGCTGCAAAGGGCCCTTGTAGCGAATGACACAGGCAGTTAGAGAAAATTGTGGGAGTCCACAGCTGGTCTGAGGACTCAAGGATGGACCTTAGCTTTGAGCAGATAATAATGTTTCCCTGAAAGAGCTTGGAAAGCCCTGAGGCTGAAGAGTCCCAGGGAGTGAGGGAGATGAGAGGCCTAACGAGTAAATTCCACAAAACAACAACCTGACAAGAAGTCAGTGCAGGAGCACCAACCAATCAACATGTATAGGGAGAATGGACTAAGCTATCCTACAATAACAAGAGCTTGAAGAATATGTGCTACCAATTAGAAATTGTTGCTAGGTAAATGATGTACACAATGTAACCAATAGCAAAATAGCTTGTACTGCGTGCTGTACCAAAAAGATTATAAAAGAGCGATGTTTTAATATTAGCTTTAATAGTGTTGCTTGTATTAATATTAGATATACCTTGTATTTCTCATATGGTTCAGAAAATGATGAATAGAATGATAAAGAGCATCTGGATTGTTCAAAAGGAAAAAGGGGGAATTGTGGAGGAGTTTTTGAGTGAGAGAGGACATGACTTAATTACAGTGAACAATCCAGACTTTGAGGCTTAGTTGACGGCCCTGAAGCGTCCTTGGAAGAGAGATAAGAAGAAGAAAGAATACAGCAGTTTGCAAGAAAACAGAACTTTCCCAGGAAAGTTCTATCTGCAAAGGAGGTTGGACTGAGCAACGTAAGAACGCGTGAACAAGGAGCCTGAACCAACTATGTTAGGGGGTGGGTTGCATGATTATGGGGACATAACCAATTATGTGTAAGGGCTAAGCGCATGCTTTCGCTTTTGTGCTATAAATACACACGATTTGAGCAATAAAGGGAGAATGATCATACTCATATTGGGATCGCGTCGTTACTCCGGATCCGTCTCCCACTCCAACAACCATCTGTCTGTGTTATGGAAAGGATGCATTTAGATTTTTTAAAGGAACAGTCTATAGGCTACTCTGCTTCTCAGATGTATAGAAAGGGACCAGCATTGGCTCAGAGAAATGTAGCAAGCTTGCCTTTGGCTTGCCCTCAACTTTCCTGGGTTAAACTATATAATTCCAAATCTGATAGTTGTTTTTTAAAGAATTTACCTTTTTCATAATTTTTCAAAGTTTACATCATTTGAGAAATGCTAAGTTTACTACAGTATTTTATTTGATTTTGAAAGTATAAAATCATAGAACAGAAAGACAAATCATCAAGTCCATCAAACAGAAAGACTTCAATAAACTCTGCTGATATACTACCCAATTAAGCAAAGAGCCCCAAGAAGTCTGCTGTGTAAATACATAGTTTTACAACAGAAATAAGGTTTGGTTGTATTTTGTACAAGTGTACACTTGAGGCATTTTTGGTACATTTTTGATTTGCATCAAATGGAAGTATGTACATTTTTAACTTTTCATATTTGTTGCTTACAACAGTAAAGCCCAAATCGCTACTGTAACACTAATATACTTTGGAAATTATTGAAATTGTGGATGAAAACTCACTTTAATTTATAAACAACTTTATAATGATGAAAATCTAGTGAGGCAATAAAAGTTCCTATCCTGTAACCTTAACTCACATTGAACAGCTCATGTCTTTGTACCTTGCAGTTGAGATTACTGAATCTTTCATTGCTGTCAGTTCTTTGTGCCACATATATATTATCATATCTTCAAAGGTTTACAAAACCAAGATATTTGGTGATCATATGATTCTGCCTGAGGATGGCTGCAGGGCTGCAGCCCTTGTTAAAGGGCTGTTAAAGGGAAAAATGTGCTGAGTAAGCTAGTAACAACTGAAGGCTTAGTTACCATTACAAGTATTCATTCAAATAATACAAATTTATTCTGTTCATCCAGGTGTGCTGTAATAGTGCATAGCTGCTAACATTTCAGCCAGTCCAGCCTGTCCCAGCCATAAACCTCACACTGTCTAGAAACTGAAAGGCAAACTTCTGGATGGAAAAGCAGAGGTCTCTGCAAATGGTCCTTTTGCAGAAACAACAAAAAAAAGGGATGCAGTTATAAAACATCAGGGAGTACCATGTTATATGTTGAATATATGCTTTCTCTTTTATCTGCATCAGATAAATTTTTATGTCACCGTTATAAAGCAGACTTTATGCATGGTCTGAGTTGAAGTAGAAACACAAAACAAAGACAGCCACAAAGAAGGCAACATTGCTTTATGTTTATTTGCTAATGGTTACAAAAGCTGTGAATATATAGCATTGCTAAAGATTAGCTGCTGCTAGAGCATCTTTTGAGGTGAATCATAAGACATAGCATGGAATTTTTAATGGAAAACAGAAACTGAGGGGAAAAAAATGAGCTTTCTTCTCACATCCTTGTCTCCTCCAGTGGTCTGTTCATAAAATCCTGGATTGCCTGGTGCAAGGGTAACCATTTATTAATTGAAGCTTTCAAAGCTGTAATCCACCTAAAAGAAATGAAAGACCAGCAGCTGTCTCTGATCAAGTGTTATGCATGCATTTTTAGATTCTTTGAAACACGCCTTTTATATGTGGTGTTTGTACAGCTGTATTACTAAGTATGCTGATATTAAGTGGATTGGAGAGAAGCAGGAGGAGTTGACTAGAACAACAGTGTATCTTAATACCAATTGCCAACATAATAAAAAGCTTTGTCCTTTGTTCACTAAATCAAAACCCAAATAATATAATTATTAGGCTTTATCCAAGAAGAACTCCCACTGACATCCAAGGAATTTGGCTGGATTATCATGAGGGAAGTCACCTTTATAACATGATTTCACAGGCAAGTTTTCTTTTTTAATGGTTATTGTTGGAAGTAAATCATTCTTGAGAATGAGGAGGATATACTTTCCATTATCTGTAATGAGAGGTACTGTAGCTTTTCTGTTCAGTGTAATCACCCACACATCATTGTGAAAGGCTTCCAGGCTTCTTTCTGAACCACTGCAAACTAGCCTTGCTGTAGTTCCAGCATTGACAACAGAAGAACTGATGACTCATATTTGCCAGTGTATTGTACTGCAGTTTGGCTAAAGCTACAATTTAAGGGAAATCTGGGAAAACAAGTGAAAACAGATTTAAAAGTTGTTACTCGATCTTCCCAAGGTACAGTGCTCCTGCTCTTCTAAAGTCTGGCAAATAATAATAATAAAAAAATGTTTACCTTTTGTTTTCATTTATGTTCTCTGCACATAAGTAGAAAGTTTTAAATTCTTCAGATGGAGGTTTGAGTTCAATTACAGATCTCTTGGAGCCCAGAGTCTGTTCACTCACAATATAGCCCTGTAGGTAAAGGCCACCTAGACAGAATAATAGAGCATATATCAAGTATATTGTAGATGCCATTTACAAAATTACTGCCACTTACGAGAATACCAACAATTCTTGCAAGTTGGATTTTCAGATGCCTTGTGTTGGGTGTTCCAACTGAGCTGTACAAAATTTACATGTAAAATATTTTAAAAAGTGAAAGTTCAGCATTTTTTTTCTGCAAATTGCTTTGAAAGTAGTGTAAAACATACTTTCTGTCCAGTAAATGACCAAAAGTATAGTTTTATTTAGCTTTTCTTTAAATAAGAAGTGGCAAAATATTTTTTCTAGCTTTTGATGCTCTTCTCATTTCCTTTAAAAACTAAAGGAATAAGAATACCAACATTAAAAAAATCCTAAGGTTTTTCCCCTTGCTGGCATTAGTAACTGGAATGTCATTGCAGGCTACACTAGCCAGCTGTGAAGGACAGGCATTAAACAGAAGTTGGTCTTCAGGACTAAATCCATTTTAACTGGATTTTTTTTCCCCTCCCTGACCTCACTTCACTGCAGCAATGTAGGTGTTTACTTATACGTACACGGTGAATATCCAAAAAGGTCTGTGGAGCTGATTAACTGTAGCAGAATGTTTTTGTTATTGTCTTTTAGGTCTGTATTTCTTGGGGAGTATCATATTTAGTGACAAAAGCATCAAATTAATGATATAGCTTGGAGAATGGTATTGGGGAGTGAGAATCTGTAATGAAATAGGAAATAATAATAGTTGCAATAACAGCAGAGAAAACACCACTGTATAAAATAATTTGTATGTAGTAGGATATTTAAACACCAGAGTGACATATTTCACAGTAGAACCATAGGCTTGGGTGTCATAAACCCATAATACTTAATTTTTGCATTTCCGCTAATTCATTGCTTAGCTCTGGGCAAACCTTAGCTTCAGTTTCAGGTAGAGAGGAAATCACTTGTCATTTCATTTGTATGGCCTTTGGCGTCTGAAAAGTGCTATGGAAATAGTATAGACTATAAAGTGGAATGCCTCTTGCCTGATCATGTGGCAAATAGCACAAATACTAAGAAAACAGTTTTCCCTTTTGATTTGAAAGCTGGCTAGTAAGCAAAAGTACAAGAGCATTTTCTTTCTGATTCTTCTGATTGCCAACTCCCCAAGCACAGGAGAGTGCATTTGTAGGTCTTGATCCATCCCCTCTCCCTGGAGCACCTCTGTTTTTTTTTTTTAGAAAAGTGACTTTGCTAGATTTGTGCTTGCAGGCTCTCCTCAGTGCCTGAAACTCGTCTCGTCTACTTGCAGCTGACCCCGGTAGCCTCACGTTGCTGATTTCAGAGAGTGGTCAGACACCCTCTTCTGGCTCTGGGAGAGCTGCTAGAAGGCAGCTCTAGCTGCAAAACGTAGCCACATCCTGCAGCACCAACCTCTGCTGGAGCAGAAAAGTCCTGCCTGCCGATGACAAGTGGACTAGTTTTGCCAAGGCCATGTGAAAACCTAGTAGTGACAGAAAAACCAGCTTAAGTTTATGATGTCTCTCTCTGAGGATACTGCCTAACGTGCAGGAGTCTACAGCTTTCAGCAGTGTCATCAGTGGGACCGGCTCAGGCCACTGTAAAGTACTTTGGAAGGGTGGATCTTGTCACTGATACTTTATCCTGAAGTAATATGCACAGCTCCATTCCAGAAGAAAAAATTCAGACTGTGTGAGGAAAAGAAAATAAGATGGGAGGGAATTCGGTAGCTATTTTATGAGAAGGGACTGAGTTTGGTCTTTCACTCACCTTCACAGCAGTTTGCTGATAAGAAAATCTCCTTAATGGTTAAAATTCTATTGGACAGTGCAGTAAAACATTTCAGATTTAAAAATTAATTAAAATCAATCAGCTGTCCCTACCTTGGGCAGGTGTAGATCGGAGAGTGGCATAAAAGTATAAACAGCCATCCTTCAGAATGCAGTAGTGCTGAATCCAGATGTCTTTGCTTCTGTCCAGCTGGTGGAGAAGCCCCAGGCACTCTGGGTTTTTGATAGCCAAGGGTGGAAGTGTAGTGTTATGCAGTGTGACATCTACCCACACATGGTTCTGTAAAGAAAACAGGTAATGAAAAGTTCTGGTATGAAATTAAAAAGGACCTTCTAGTATGAAAAGACATGAGCTCTAATCCCCTGCTAGGAAATTAGCTTTTTTTGTAAAATTAGTTCGAAAAGTCAACACTGAAATTGCAATTAGAAAAATCTATATTTGATTGCAAATAGCGACCAACTTCTACTTTCTTTTTACAATAATAACTTCTCTTTTCTGCATCTATTTTGTTCTTCAGGACAAGTTTTTCTGGTAGAAACAGGATTATTTCAAAGCTGTATGAATTAGCTTTTTTTTTTAAAAGAAATTGTCCTACTGATTGCCTGACTTCAGAAGCCTTTACTGTGTGTAATCTGGCAAGACAAGGTTCACCATCTACCCTCTGGGTTCCAGAGAAAATATGGTGGCGTCTGAGGCCAGAATACAGCGCTCAGACTTGTCTGGAAGCACTACCACACACAAAATGTTTTCAGATGCCTTCTGATCCCTTTAAGGAAAGCAGAGTCTTTTTCATTACTAAAATTATCATATTGTCATTTACAGGTGAAGAAGCAGCTCAATCCGTGAAACACTGCCATTGTATAGGCTATTTGTGAGATAAGAATATCCAAAAAGAAAATTAGGAGAAAATTACTGTTGTTTAATAAGACTAAGTTGTCTAGTGTGAGATTAAATAATTTTTCTTCTCCTGTAAATCTGAGAGGTGTTAGGAACTCAGCCTCTGCTACTGTGTTTTGCTTATTTGCAATACATATTTTGAACTCTACATCATCTAGTGTCATTGTAATTTGAAATCCATGGGGACAATGTGTGTAGGATAAATAGCATCCTGTTTGTTTCCACAGGGGCTTTCTTTTGTATTTATTTAAGATATTTCTTTAGTATTCTTGACAAGGTAAAGACAAGAAAAATACCTGGCACAATATAGCTAACTGTATTCTTTGTTATGAATGGGAAAACTGCTGAGCCCAGTCGCAGTTAAGCACAGAAGAGGACTTCAGTAATACTAGGTGTATTCATAAAATAGTTGATAAAATAACTGTCCTTGTAGATTCATTAAGACAACATAGCGTCAGTATATTGGTCTGCTAAATCATTGTGTTGCGAGCCCTACCGTAACATGCTAGCTATTACAAAAAGTCCATAATAAACAGTATAGCAAACAAAAAATGAGGAAAAGATAAGCTTTTTCTATTTAACCAAATACCCCTAAGCACTATGTCTATATAATGTCCCTATCCCTGGAAGTGTTTAAAAGACGTACAGACGTAGTGCTTAGGGATATGGTTTAGTTGAGGATTTGTTAGGTTAATGATTGGACTTGATCATCTTAAAGGTCTTTCCTAATCTAGACAATTCTGTGATTCTGTGAAAGGCCAGATAGAAGGAAGGAAGAGATATAATGTTCATTAAAAACAGAGATTAGGCAATAAAAATGACATATTAAATGAAATATTTCTTTCAGAAAATACTGTTTGCTTAACGAGAAAATTAAGAAAGATAAAGCAGTCAAAAGTAAGATGCAGTAGCACAAGAAGGAACCAACTTACTGTGCTGTTAATGGGTGAATGCATGAGAGGGCTTTCTGTATATATAATATTGGAACTTTTTATCTAACAAGTTATTTTTGCATGTTACGCTAAATAATTACTCTTTGGATGTGTTTTCCTCTGTGTATGTGTGCCTGTATCTTCCTTTTTGACCAGGTATTTTTTTCTTTTGGCTAGGGTACACACTTTATATTGTTTATTTTTGCTGTTTTCAAGTATGTGGATCCCTTTGAATTCTTTTAAGAAACTTCACCAGGTAGAATATACTTGGAAGCAAATTTGGTTTTGCACTAACAGTCTTACCTGAAGGCTGAAGCCAAAATAAATATGTCTGATTAATTTTAGTCCAGTGGAAAAGGAATTAAAGTAACAACAAACACCTCCTTTTACTGCTTGGAAATCCATCACTAAAACATACTGCTGAAGGAGTCACTCATGTGCCCTGAGTTGAGACAAGGAGGAGGGTGAAAGTAAATGTCTTTTTTCTTTTTTTTTTTTTTGTGCTGCATTAGCCCAGGTTATAATTTGCACCTTGCAATTTTCTTTTTTTTTATTGATAATTTTATTTCATCTGCAAAAAAAGGTAGACTTTGGTACTTGCTCTGCATTTGAGCCTCGCATTTGTTCTAAAAACAATCTGGTTCAGTAGCTAAACCTTTTTAAAAGAAGATTTTACAGATCTTTACAGCATATTTTTCCACATGTGGTCTACCTATAGGAGGAAAAGATAAGAATCATGGGACCAGGAAAGGGCAGGTTAAAGTGGCTTTGACCTCTATGCTTCCAACCCCGGAAGTATTAAAATTAGCTTTGCAGTTCCTAGTTCAGGCGTCAGCCAGGGACTATGCATACTAAATTATGTTGTGCTGAGCAAGGTCTCTCTGTAGCAGCTCAAGATCAGTTATGGCTATGTTTTTCCTAGCCGTAGGGGCCAGCAGACAGTATAGCGGTATAAAGAGACAGGTAAGTCAAAGTTTATCAGCTAACTTAATGTTTCTTCATCTCTAAACGTACAGAAAAGAACTCATCACACCTCCCACCCCCACCCTTCTAAAACTGTCTTGGAAAAAGCAAGTAGCTTGCAACAAAGGCAAACTTTCAGAGAATACTTGAGAAGACACAGCTCTTCTCTCCTTTTACCCCAAAGAGTACCCCAGGGCAGAATATGAGGTTGTGAGACTTGTCTGTCCCCATCTTTCCTTCCCACTATCCTCATTTTGGGTTATACTTCTGATCCAGTTTAAAGCTCCTGATATGTGGAGAGGAAGTATCTCAATTCATTCCACCAATTCCACAAATTTGTTGAGTCACAATAATGTCTATATATGGCTATTTAAAGATTGGAGCTGATTTATGTCCCAGCTGCCCAGAACAAAAGCATGCAGCTTCCATGTTACTATTTGCACCTGACCGTGTATGAATACATCTATTTCTCAAGTACAGTATGTTTCTCAGTCTTCCGCACAATCTGCTATACACATGCTTCACATATAAATAAAGCATTACCTGATGGACAGGATGCACTGCTTTATCCATAGCCTCCAGCCACCTATAATATGACAAAAAGTAAGAATCATAGAAAGGCCTGGGTTGGAAGCCATGGGCAGGGAGACCTTCTACTAGAGCAGGCTGTGCAAGGCCCCATCAAACCTGGTCTTGAACACATCCAGTGATGGAGCATCCACAACTTCCCTGAGCAAACTGTTCCAGTGTCTCACCGTCCTGATAGTGAAGTGCTTCTTAAAATCTTAGTTTGGTAGAGCAAAATAAATGTGCTTACTGCCTCTTTAACTCTTGCTGACATGGACAGCATCTAAAAGGATCTGCAATTTTCGGGACACATTCAAGGCTTCAAGATAGAAAAGTAGTGGAATAAATTCAAATCAATATTGCTAACTCAGAAAAATAAGTCTCAAAGCTTGCTGTGTAGCACATTATGATAAATTAAGGCAATATTGCAGACAAGGGAATCTATATATTATGAATATAGTTCAACATGTCAGGCTAAATGATCACTCTTTTGTGGGAAATGTAAAGAATCCTCAAATGGGAGACTACAAGATAAAGCAAGCTATTTCTTGGTGAAGTTATTCTTTTTGCACCACAATGGATGGCATAGAATTTGAACGTGGAAAATGCTCTGATATTGCAATGGTGGGTGCTATCATTCCCCCTTACACTGCTAGTCCAAATCCACCTGAGCCACTCCAATCTTGGAAGCCAGGTCCACCCGCTGTTTTTTTTTATGTTCTTCAGTGGCCTGACTCTTGGGTACATGGGCATCCACATGACTTTCACAACCAGGTTCACTCCCTGAGCAGCAACATCTTGCCATAATTCCGCAGCCCAGATGGGTTTCCCTCTGTGCTGCCAGTAGCTCTGCTTCCACTGCTGCAACCACCCCCACAGGGCACTTGCCACCATCCATGAGTCAGTGTAGAGGTAAAGCCTCGGCCACCTTTCTTGCTCAGCAATATCTAAACCCAGTTGAATGGCTTTCACCTTTGCAAACCGACTCAATTCAACCTGTCCTTCAGCAACTTTGGTAACTTGTCGTGTGGGACTCCACAAAGCAGCTTTCCACCGTCGATGTTTTCTCACAATGCGACAGGACCCATCAGTGAACACGGCGTAGCGCTTCTCCTCATCTGGCAGCTTGTTATATGATGAGGCCTCTTTGGCATGTGTTACCTCCTCCTTGTCTGGTGATGTTTCAAAATCTTTGCCTTCTGGCCAGTTTGTGATCACCTCCAAGATTACTGGGCACCCATGGCTCCCTATTTGAGCCCACTGTGTAATCAGTGCAACCCACTTACTCCATGTGGCATTCGTCGCATGGTGTGTAGAGGAGACCATCCCTTTGAACATTCAGCCCAGCAGTCTGGGTGGCAGGAGGAGCTGTGCTTCAGTACCAAACACTTCAGAGGCAGCTCAAACTCCTTCATATGCTGCCAGTATCTCTTTTTCAGTTGGAGTGTATCTGGCCTCGGATCCTGTGTATGCCAAACTTCCAAAATCTTAGAGGTTGACCTCGGGTCTCCCCAGATGCTTTCTGCCAGACTCCAGG
>JAVFHW010071134.1:0-26282 GCA_032159205.1 Eurystomus glaucurus suahelicus
AGAGGAGAGGAGAGGAGGACTAATTGCAGTCAATAGGACATTTTCCTTTATCACACATAAATTACAAACCCCGGATAACACAGAGGGCTGTAAAGCAGGTAACTATCTGCTTTTCCCATAGGGGTTAGAGAAAATATCTTACTTGGTACATGACTCTCTCAAGGCAGGAATATACTCACTTGCCAAAAGAACCTAAGTTAAAGATTTTTAGGAGATTTTTTATTTTGGTTCTTTAGTGTCATGCCATTAGCCCAGGGGTTTCAATCCAAAAACTCTTGTGATGGTAGGAACCAGAGGCTGAACTCCTATTACGTTTCTATTTATTAAAAAGTGGATTTGGAACTGACAGTAGAGGACTTGCAAGTTTATTTTTTAGACAGCACTAAGTATCTTTATCCCCTGTCTAAAAAACACAGGCAGTTTCTTTATCTGACCAGCCACTGCAGTGCTGTGTGATTCAAGGAACAGAAGTTGTATCAGCAGCTGAAAACCAGGAGTTTCCCAAGAAAAAAGGTGTCTGAGGTGTCCTTAGTCCTCCAATGGCTGTGTCATGGACTGGTAGCACTGCTTCTCCTTGCATTTGCCTCTGGGGCAAGCCAGTTTGGGGCTGTGCACCTCCACATCTCATTTTGAATTTATGCATCTCTGGGAAATGCAAAACAAAGTTTAAAGTGCCATGAAGAGAAATAATAAGAAAGAGCTACAATGACCTCAAGGACATTTAGCACCTCCTTGGGCTGAGGGGAGAGAAGTTCCTCAGTCCTTGGTAGAAGCCCATTTTCCTTAGGAAAGGATATAGTGCTCACCTCCAACCCTGCCAGTGCTTTAGTGCTTGGTGCACTTCCCTCAAATACTAGTTGAGCTGTGTTACTGCTTAGGAGGACCCTTGTTTCATACATCCCAGACAAATCCTCTTACTGCTGGCTGTTTACATGCAAAAGGTAAGTGGTGTAACCCTTCTGTTATTCTTGAAATAAAAATAGCTTTGGTAGTTTTGGAGCATGTTATATATTTTTTAAAATTGCATAAAAGTTTGGGTTAGGAGACAGGTTCCCAAATTCTCCTTTTAGTTTCAACCTCCATGAGCTTCTCTGGGTCTCACGCAGCCTCTGGTCATTGGTAGAACAGTGTTTAACTTATATGGCCTCCACTGAGCTTGTTCTGTGCAGATTGATACAGCAGAAAACCCTCCTCATATGACAGTTCAGCAAAAAGAGCATTAACGCACTTCCTGCCTAAACAGCAGCTCAGTTTCCACAGCTGTCTGTTGAACCTCTTGAGCGTGCAACTCTATTGTGATTTTTGGTCTTCTCATCCTGTCATGAAGCCAATGTTTCAGCCCATAAGACATCCTTGTGCAAAACTGGCAACATTTTGTGCTGATAATACAGCTCACAAAAGTCCTGAACAGGGCCAGTTTTACTCAAAGAGCATTAGACCTGAAGAGCACAGCAATGATCTAATTTGTACCAGCTGGCCCGAGGACTGGACCTCACTCCTCTGGGCACATTGCTGTGGGACTGCAGCTGTAGCCACTGGAGATCACTCTTCTCTGCTGTTTTTGAGACACTGATCTAATCACAGGTCTGCTTTTTCTCATTAGGCCCCCTCTGAGATTTTGTGCTTCCCCTTAGTTTGAGGAGCTCCACTTACATGAAATATTAGCAGGTGGGGAAATGTTAATTACTAAAGCAGATTCCAGCTGAAACAGCCATATGCTGGTTCTTTAGCAGTGTCCCACACAAACTGGAAGAGTAGATACCTATCTGCTGTGCAAAGGCAGTGACATACGGAGTTCAGCATGGCTTGGTACCCAAAATGGTATTTAAACTTTCAACCTTCAAGCAGAGACTCCAGGCTGCATCTCATTTTGCTCCTTTCTTTCCTAATTTGTAACCAAGACTTGGTTTAGTAAATCCCAGAATTCAACTCTGAGAATGAATGGGAAACCCTCAGGAAACTAGTGACCCCCTTAATAAAAGAATACAATAACTTTACTAGATTTAACATTTCAGGGATCTATAAAGATTGAATTGGAAAGATTCTTTTTTTTTTTTCTTCCTTTCTGCAGGGGGAAAATGAAAGCACCTGGACCACACAGCTGGTTACTAGATGCTACCTATAGTGACAGAAACAGAAAGTATTGGCTTTCATTACAAGTCAGAAATAGGCAGGTAACATAAAAAAGACTTTTGAAATACCTTCCACAAAAAGCAAAACAAATATTTGCTTTTCAAGAGGTTGATCTTCCTTAAATGGAGATCAGAATTTAAAAGTAGATATAAAATCCAGCCCAGGAGTATTTAGAATCCCAGAATCATCAAATGTATTGGGTTGGAAGGGACCTCTAAATGTCATTTAGTCCAACCTCCCTACAATAAGCAGCGACATCTCTAACTAGGTCAGGTTGCTCAGTGCCTGACCTTGAACATCTCCAGGGATGGGGCCTCCACCACCTCTTTGAACAACCTGTTCCCGTGATCAACCACTCTTACATTAAATAACTTTTTCCTAATGTCTAACCTAAATCTACCCTTTTCTTGCTTAAAACCATTACCCCTCATCCTATTGCCACAAAGGCTAGTGAACAGATTCTCCTCTGCCTTCCTATAGGCCCCTTTCAGGTATTGGAAGGTAGCTGTAAGTCTCCCCGGAGCCTTCTCTTCTCCAGGCTGAACAGCCCCAACTCTCTCAGCCTGTCTTCACAGGAGAGGTGCTCCAGCCCTTGGATCATTTTCATGGCTCTCCTCTGGACACGCTCCAGCATGTCCCACATCCTTCTTGTGTTGGGGGAGTTATGAGGGAGTTATGCGCACTTTTGTCTCCCCCTTACAGGAAGATTTAAAGCAGCACTGGTTCCAATTATCTTCTGGAACAGTTTTCTGCGAAGCTGACATTGCTACCTTCCAAACAGCAAGTACAGCTGATTCTCCCAACACAGATCATCACCTGTTGAAGTCCGTGGGAATACATGGGCTAAAAGTTGCTGCAAGATCAAAACTTGACACTATCTGACAAGAAATTATTTGCAAAGCTTCATATCAAGTGATCAAGATCATTCAGTTGGCTAAATTATCTACCTTCATTGCTCAGGCAGGGTATGAAATGAGATTATGGCAAAGCAAAGCCAAGGAATCTCTCAAAAGATTTTGTCACCTGTTTACATGACTGCACTAAGGCTGGGGTACATCTCACTTGGGTTTAACCATACAGAAGTGAATACTTAGACAGCCACCTTGGTTTCCTCTACAATTAACAGCAACATGTAGAGGTAATAGAAACTCCTGGAGGTAATTAATTCCTTTCTAGAATAGTTCTGAAATAGATGCAATGAATTGCCCTCTGGAGACAGCTCTTCCCACATACCATCAACAAATGCAATACACATGGTTAGCTTTTATTTGTTGCTGTAACTTTTTAACAAGGTATTTAGGTAAGGCAATTGTTTCCTTTTAGAATTTTACTTTAAAACACACTTAAAATGCAGGACAAGCCAAAACGTTTTTTGAGAAACTTACTGGAACCAGGCATGAAGAAATTTTACTTTGAGATTTCACAGTCATTTGCTGCCCTGGCTCACAAGTTGAAAGTACAAATCTTAAAAACATGGACCGACCTTGCCAGACATCATTTGGATCTTCTGAACAGAATTTTTTCCCTTTTTTTAGACTTTCAAATGATTTACTTTGCTTTGATTTTGGTAATTTAAAAACTTTTAAAGTCAAAAGAACAGAAGGTCGTTTATAAACTAAAAATTATGTATTTTGTTCCTTCCCTTCTGCCCAAAATATAGTATTTCAGTTATTCAGAAATATAAATAATGAAATAATTCAAAACAGAGCAACCTTATCAATTTCCAATAATATTAATTCTCTGTTGATAATGCTTTACTAGAAAATTCCTGAATACACCTACTCAATGCAGAAATTTAAGTATTACAGAGCATATGTAAAGAGTCTGGAATAAATAAGATCTCATCTGTCTATGGAGGTTGACTGCTATTTGTAAGATTGTTTTAAAACTTGATGATTAGAAGTCTTCGTTTATCCAAAGACAGCCAGAGGCGACTGGTGATGATCAATCCTGTTTTTAACCACCCCATTATCCATGATCTAAAATGCAGACCTCACTGCTTGGTGCAAGCAAAGTCAGGTTGAGGTCCACGAGAAATGCTATGAACACTTCTAAGCATTTCTTCACTGAAAGACAGCTTGTAAAACAGAGAGACTAGAGAAAGTGCTTTTAAAAAGTATCAGGTAAAGTTATAGTTCACAAATGTGTCTTACATCAGAAATATTCCCATTAATTCGATGGGAAAGCACAGGCAGCACCACCAGTTCAGGCTCTAATGCAAGGCGATTTTCAGTACAATTGCACTCAAGTGAGCTTACTTAGATGCAATTAGCATCTGAAAAGTCGGACCTTTTACACGAATATCACAACAATTGTTGAGCTGCTAAGTAGAGGAAATGGGGAGGAAAATCCACAAAAATATCAAGGAAAAGACTTGAGGGAGAGCAAGAATTCACACCAGCATGAAAAAAGCTGGAATAAAGCCAGGCTGCCAGATTTGGTACCCTATACAAAATGATCTGGAAAGAAATAATGTAAAGTTTAACTTCATGTGCAATTGCTGAGTACAATGCTTGCAGTTGGAGAACACTCCTTAAAAAAGGAGCTAATGGGACTTACAGCCAGGTTGACTTTATTGTCCCTTAGCTCAGGTTTTTCATTGTATTTTAGTATACACGTGACTGGATGTATTGCATGTGGTGAGAGGATGTGTGTCTGGAATCCTTTGTGGAGTCATCACTGACTAATTTTTCTGTGGGTGTGTTCTAATGAAGGGATCAGTCTCAGATGTGTGATAGGACAAGGGGCAATGGATTCAAATTGGAAGAGGGTAGATTTAGATTGGAAAGTAGGAGGAAACTCTTCACTCTGAGAGTGGTGACACTGGAACAGGTTGCCCAAGGAAGCTGTGGATGTTCCACCCCTGGAGTGTTCAAGGCCAGGGTGGATGGGGCTTTGAGCAACCTAGTCTAGTAGGAGGTGTCCCTGCCATGGCAGCGGGGCTGGAACTATGCTAATACTACAGAAGCAATATATAAACCCACAGAATTCCAGTTTTAATAGTACCCTGCACTTCAGTTTTAAAAGTGCTGTGCTTATGCGCATGAGAGGAATTAAAAATAGATAAATAGATGTAGTTTTAGCAAAGGCAAAGCTTTGAATTATCTTGGGAGCTGTTCAGGTAAAGGTTTTCTGCTGGGGACAGGAAGCAAAAGCTCTCTTTCTTGGGTTCACTTGAGACTGTAAAACTGTTTTGTTGCTGGACTTAGGAAGAACATGAAACAAGTTCATGACTCAAAAGTCCAGCCTCACACGTCCTTTGAGTCAATGAAATATTTCTCTCTCAAACCAGAAAAGCGATCTCATCTATTTAAGGAAGACTGAACTATGAGATTTATACTCTTCTCTCATATACTCCTGCTCATTTAAAGGAAATTTATAATTAATGTTGCCTAGTGCCATCTTCAAAGCAAAATGCTTGGCAGGAGTGGTCAGTATCACTATTTCCACTTTACAAATGGAAAGAACAAGGCACTGGCAAGGTCAGATTACACGTGTGTGTCGTGATTCCCAAGTTGATGATATAGTGCTAAGCCACAATGCTTACCCCTCAGGCTTTCCTTCTCTTTCTCTGTCTCCCAATTCATCTTTCCATACCTGCGATCACCATTAAGTTTACCACACCTGTATTTCATATGCATATCCATTTGGACTTGGAAAGAACTTGCCCTTCTTTTCATCTATAGTTGGATGAAAACATTCATAAATGCATTGCAAACACATCAAGACAGAGAACATTCTTCTGTTTTGTGTATTTCCTGCCTACAGACACTCTATCCTGGGGCACAACTGGGGTTAGTGCTTTACAAGCCATTGTTCTGCAATTGTTTTGTCTGATTTTAAGTAACTGGGTAATTCACAGCATCAATTATAGCAATTTTAGTAAGGCATAAAATTCCCTTTCACTGATGTGTTAGTATGGTTGTACTGTGCATTTACAGTACAGTTGTTCCCCAGATGTGAACCATACCTCCTTTGGACCAATAACTCATCTTACTAGAATCAAGTCTTGAATTTATAGCAGGACTTCACTAGAAAAAAACTAAAAGAAAAAAAAAAGAGCTTGAGAAACACAAATGATCCAGAATACCTGCTTCCAAGGCTGTAGTAACTTTTTTTGGACAATCAATAGAGAGAAGCTTTTGCAATTCTTCAATTAAACTAAGCTCTCCCTGTATGTTCTGCCATTAATATTTTCCCTGTCTCTCACCATTACATACAGGCGGGCATCCTTCCCACCTCTCTGCTTGTTAATGCCTTTCTCTGCTCTGAATGGATCAGCTACCTTTTTCTCAGACTGACTGACTCATGTAATGAAGCTAAACTCAGAACAATCACTCTTAACCTGTAGGCACCTTTGAAATATGCTCCTGTTTCAGGCTGGATAAAAGGTTTGTAGACCTCAGAGGCTGCGTGCATTGGCAGGGTTTGGGGATTTTCTTTCTTTATTCATTTTTTTCTCACTTGTTTCTAATACAACATTTTCCCTAATAAGTTTTCCTCAGCATGCTATCAACTTCAACCAATGCCATCAGGCTTGGACAGCGGCTTGGACAGCCCTTTTGCTCGGGGTGCTCAGGGAGGAACTTTGGATGCACGTGCAAACATGTAGACAGACCGACAGTGCACCAAGTCCTGGTGCTGCAGAAGTGGAGACATAATATAACCACTGGAAGGTGGGTTTCCAGCTCCTACTGCCACCACATAATAAGCAGGAGTGACAACTGCTGCGAGGAGGGGATTGGGCCCCTCATACTCAGCCTTCCTCCATGGTAGCGGTGGCAGACAGAATGTGCAGAGCCTCTCTAGCTTGCTGGATGGGACAGAGGCAGAAACTTTGGGAACACAAGCATATTTTGCAAAGGACAGCGTGGTTTTCCATGTTTAACCATGTGGCACTTGGGTAAATTCACATCTTCCTTGGTTCAAGCTGTTCGGCAAAGCCCTGATAGTGCTGCTTGGAAACCTGCAGAAGGAGCCTCCATTGGATACTTTGGAAACACAGCCTACTTCTTTCACTTAACTACTACAGCAACTGGTAAGTATAAACACATAAGGGTTGTGGTTTCTACAGACAGGGAATGTTTGACAAATCCCCAGAGAACATATGGATCCTGGTTTATCAAAATACAGGAAGGCTTGCATCGAGCTGAGAATATTTTAAACTTTCTTTTTGATCACAAAATACCTTTTTTAATGAATTTTTTTTTAACTGACCAAGTAAAGTTAAAATACTCTGGCTCATCCGCATTTTCATCTATGAATCCAGCCTCTAAAGAATGCTATTTTATTGCTTTTTATTAGAATTTTTCATTATAAATCATCTATATTACCACAGTGCCTAAAGCTGTAAATGAAAATGATAATCACGTTGACTGCTATGCAATTTTTAATGGGCTTTACACCTGACCTGAAGGGGTTTCCAAAAGAGACGCTTAATTCTTTATACCTGTTTATTATTTTCTCTCTTAACTTTTGTCCTAAGGAGGTGCGAACTGAGCTGAGGCTTTCCAACTCAGTACACAGGTGGGAATGAAAAATCCCCAAATCTCTCCAGCACTGGTTCCAATGACACGGTCACTACCATTAGCACACCAATAGAGATTATGGAGCCTCTGCGAGGATGTCAAGAGAGCAGTTTTTCCTCTGTCTTCTTTGACCTTCCAAATAACTCAGAAACATGACAACTCTGCAGCTGCGTGAGCAGATACTAGTGGATCTCCCTAGCACTCAGGGGATGTTTCCCTTTTCTATTGTTTCTTGTACAATACAGAACTTTCAGCAAGCATTGTCACAGCAAATGAGAGGTGATTTCTATTGCCCCCACTTAAAAATCAACCCAAAGGCAGAATGATTGTGGAAGAGGAACGAAGCACCAGGAGACCGCTTGCTGCTGGTGATTTCACTGCAGGATGATGGCTGGGCTACTACAGCAGTGTGACTCAGTTTCCCCACACATAAAACTAGAATGCGTGTTTTAAGTGGAGACCGATTTCAGCTTCTAACTGATAGTTAAGAGGTGAGATTGGTATGTGGGCTCTGTCTCCAATTTTGTGTGCTTTAGCAGGTTTTTTAAGCTGCCTGCAACAGGCAGTTTTGTAGTGAATTCCCAACCTCATTGCTATTTTCTATCTTCCATTTCTTTTGGGCAAGATCTTCCCTTTCTACAGTGCTTCGCACAAAGAAGTGATGGTCTCTGCTGACCTCCCTATGCTCTTACCTGCTGCATAAACTAGCTCTGAGCACTGCAGCTCTTCTCCTGGGGCACCAGCACCCCGCATGTGAGCAGTGATAACACCGCTCGATCTGTGATGATGCTGAAGTAACGAGGTAACTGAGCAAAAAGGTGGCCAGCTCTGCCACTTCCGGGTGAGGTAAAAGAGAATGTTATTTATCTGGTGCACAGGGGAATCAAATCCATCCCCCACCTGCAGTTGTTCTGCCAGCTGTATTGTGCATCGCTGCGCATATCTGCAGGTCAGAGGAGCCAGAGAGGCAGCGGAGCAGGCAGGGGAGCGCTGGCAAATCTGCTTTGGAGCAGACCAACAAGAACTGAGTTACAGAAAGCTGAAGCCAAGGGAGCCCTAATCTCCTAACCACGAGACATTGAAGGTTTTTTATATTCTTTGCCCTGTGCAGGAAAATGTTCTCTCTCAAGGCATTAGCAGGCAAATCTCTTCATTATACAACATCATTAGGGAAATTACGTCTGTATATTAGGACTTACAGGAATGTTGTTTTCTAAATTCCAGTTCCCGCCTTCAGGATTTGCAGTCGCCTTCCCAGAAAAGTCATCGAGGGAATATCGGCAGTTGGAAGGAATTCATGGTACTAAAAACTCGCTCCCAAAGCACAGACATAGGCAAGCCAAATCAGCAGCTAATATAATTCTTAGCTATCCATCTAGTCCAACTAGCCCCAAGTTATGAAGGAAACTCATCTCATCCCAGGATATGTCATGATAATTGTGTTAAATCATGCCAAACTATTAGGTGTCTACAGTCTTCTTCATTCAAAGTCACCTTTAGCACCCTATCCTTGGTGTCTAATATTTCTATAAATAAAAATAGGTGATACTAATCCGATGATGAGAATTGGCAGTCTCAGCAGACCTGATGGCTAAGGTAATATCCTTCTTTCCCTTTACTGATAGAAACTTGAGGAACCGATGCTGAAGCTGGGATCAGGCCAAGGCCGCATATGGGACCAGCTGTCCCCCTGACATCAGTTCAAGGATCCAAATTGTGCAGCCAGGCAGGAGGAGGGCCGTGAACTCTGCATTCAAAGCCTCCTTCTCCAGATTTGTAAGGTGGGGACAGGGCTACACAGATTGTTTGAGATTTACAGAGGGAGGATACAAAGGTGAAATATTACTATAAAGACTGCTTTATTTTGCAGCATTTTGCAGAAGTAGTTATTCTTTCTTTGTCCAGAATGAGGAGTCATGGAGCATCCTTCAAGAAAAATGACATTTAAAACATTTATATGCTTGCCAGCTGTGAGCCCTTACATTTAATGCCAACAGAACAGTGATTGTTGCAATATTCTAACTTGCAAACCCTCCCTATTACAGTGTTTGTTCTTATACGTCAACACCTCTAGGCCATATAGATGTGACATGTGGATGCACAGACATGCTACAGACAAACTGCTATCTTTGGATCCTCTTTCTGTTTCCGCAGTAACCTTACAGAAACAGCTAGCAGTCAATAGAGAAAATCAAAAGCAGGGATAAGTCATAATTTTAGGTTAGGGAGGAACAGACCTTGAATACTGAGCAACTGATACACAGCGTAATACAATTTGGAGTGTTTATTATGCTAACCCGGGGCAGGAGCACGTAGGAATATGATGTGGCATTTACGACACACATTTGTTGCTGGTTAAGCAGGAGTGCAGATGAGAGAGCAGGTACAGAGGTCTGTATGCCCAGAGACTGTTCAACGGCTTAATCCTCCTGCTAAACTGAGCTGAGCTTTGCTTTGTACATAATGCTTCCACACACTTGTCCAAGAAGTGGCACTGAGACATTTATAAACAGATGACCCATCATTATCAGTGGACTTTGTATGCTAAGGTGAGTTCAGGAAAAACGGCAATAATGAGGAAAGACCAATCAAATATGTTAACTTAGGAGTGACAAACTCTTAATATGAATCGGTGCTCATTAGTGTGACAAGTGTCACATTAATTGAGTCCCTTTTTTTTGGTAGCTGTCAGTATATTGCTGTGTATTTCACAAACAGTTTTTCTCCCAAAACTGTTTCTCTCTAGGGAGCAGTTTAGGCAATAGTCAGATGAATTACCTAGTGAAAATTGAAAACTGCTTTTTCTATTAGTCACTCAAGGGGTAGTACTCCAAGTAAAGAGCCTCAGCATCTCTAATCCATTCTCCTACAGACCATCAAATTGCTTTGGATCCATGCGGTAGTGAGTGAAGGGTCTGTGGATACCCCATGCCTGTTTTAAAATGTTTAATTCTCAAATGAAGCACTAAAATTGTAGCTGCAGTAATGTGGAGCATCATGATTATGGCAACTCTGTTCCAAATATTTACTCAATATTGCTCAGCCTGGTTGTGAAATGAGATCAGGTTTCATGCTAATGGTATTAACCTAAAGATTTCAATGTTAGCTCATGTGCACTGACAAAAATAGAGGGAACAATAGCCCTGATATACAATGCATTCTGTAAGAAAATTGGTGCTTTGTTAGAACATTAAAAAGTCCCATTTGTGGGATCAAAGCCTATCTAACTTGACTCAGAGTGACATGTCAAATTGGAAACCTAAGACTAAATATATATTCCTGCTGTTTGTTATTTTTAAATCCTATTTGTCTCTCTAATACTTTTTCTCCCTGACACCAAACAAAATAATGTTGTTTTAAGATGGATGTTGATCACTACATCACTGCTCTCCCTGGAAGAAATGCATGTGCCTAAAGCCCAGTAGGACACAATGTCACTCAGCTGGACTCATTAGCATGGCAGCAGTTTTGCATTTACATCTCTGCACAGCTCCTAGGAAAAGGTAGCTTCAGTTCAGAGCACAGCGTGTGTCTGTCTGCAGCTGACAACGTAGACATGCCCTTAAAAGCTGGGCCATCCTTCAAGTAGCAAGTGAAACGGGCAGCTGCAGAGAGATGGTGGCAGATTTTGTCAAGCAAAGGACAAGAGCTGAGGAATTCCTGATGAAATCTCTTGATCCATTGCAGATAGACTCTGTGGCCTTGGAAAAAAATGTATCAGCATCTGATCCACAGAAGCACATAGGTGTCCAGGGTTCAACTTTACATAGAATTTAGTTGCCTGAGTATACAAGCAGTGAGATCATTTCGTCTCTCCCTGTCATGACCAACCAAGGTAGGAAAAAGGTCAGCAGGAGACTCAAAATAGAATTTCTTCATCTCTTCATGCTTAAAACCTCTGAAAAACCTTGTCCTGCAGATGGACTCAGAACACACCTCTGGCATGCAGCAAGCACTGGGCTGAGTAGCCACAGTCATTAAAGTGGCTGGTGAGAGCACCAGCTCCTGGACCAAGCCAGTGCTGTGCTCTGAATACTCAGAAGAGAAACGAGCTTCCACGCCTTTTTTTATGGAAGGACTTCAAACCCCAACTCCTTTTTCATAGGGGATGCCTAGGGGATGCTTTTGGCAAGCCCAAGAAGAGCAATAAGGCTATGTGCAAGCAGGGACCCTCTGTTCTTTCTGCTCACATTCGTAACAAAGAAGCCAAGATTTCAGGTGTTAGTGAGCAAGGACAAAAATTTATGTAGAGATGCTTTGGCACAAAAAAACACATGAGCAAGTCCTGGCCAGGGATGGAACTGGGGAACTGGGATATTTAGGAAAGCCTGTCTTGATTTCATTCAGGTATCCAGGTTCTGTCTCCCAAAGCCAGCAATGGGAGATCACAGAATCACAGAATGATAGGTGTTGGAAGGGACCTCTGGAGATCTTCTAGTCCAACCCCCCTGTCAAAGCAGGTTCACCTAAAGCAGGTGAACCCACAGGACGGTGTCCAAGGGGGTTTGAATGTCTCCAGAGACAGAGACTCCACCACCTCTCTGGGCAGCCTGTTCGAGTATTCTGCCACCCTCAAAGTAAAGAAATTCCTCCTCATGTTTAGATGGAAATTCCTATGTTCAAGTTTGTGCCCTGTCACTTGTCCTGTCACTGGACATCAGCCAAAAGGGTCTGGCCCCATCCTCCTGACACCCATCCTTTAAATGTTTATAAGCATTGATAAGATCCTCCCTCAGTCTTCTCTTCTCTAGGCTAAAAAGCCTAAAGTTCCTCAGTCTTTCTTCGTAAGAGGGATGTTCTAGTCCCGTAAACATCTTAGTAGCCCTTTGCCATACGCTCTCCAGCAGTTCCCTGTCCTTCTTGAACTGGGGGCCCAGAACTGGACACAGTACTCCAGATGAGGCCTTACCAGGGGAGAGTAGAGGAGGAGGAGAACCTCCATCAATCTGCTTGCCACAATCTTCTTGATGCACCCCAGGATGCCATTGGCCTTCTTGGCCACACAGGCACATTGTTGTCTCATGGTCATTCTGCACCATGAGACACCAGCCCTCCCAGGTTTTTCTCCGCAGAGCTGCTTTCCAGCAGGTCAGCCCCTTACCTGTACTGATACATGGGGTTAGTCCTCCCTAGGTGCTGTACAAAAAATATATATCACGAATATATTTTTGGCATGGCTGAGGTGTCCTTTATGTCTTCAGTCTCTGCGCTGGCTGCTGGGAAACTGTCATAGGTGCCTAACCCTTCCCTTGACCTCCATAGGAAACAATGAACTCTGTTACAAGCTCTGCCATGGAGCTAGGCACATCATGACTAGATGTCTTTGTGGGATTTGCCCAGTAGCTTCTTTTGGCTTCCCGTGTGGGCTTTGGGGATTTTTTTCTTTATTTTACCTGCAAGGTCTGTTCTAGTACTAGTATGTTAACAACTACAAGTGCTTTGCAAGGACAACAAAATAGCCAAGGAAACCTCAAAATTCAGAAAAGTCCTTCAGAATAAGCAGAAACGCTTTGCAGAGTGAGTCAATACCAAACTCCTGAGACTGAAAGAGAGGCTGTTGTAAGCAGGAGGAACAAACAATTGAAAATGGCAGAGCTCATCTCTGCTGTTACACATCTGGTGGCTAAAGCAGACCCTGAAGCTGTGTGAAGATCCGGTGGTCTGTGCTGTCATGGCACTGAGGAGGAATATGGAGTGGGGCAAGGTGTGGAACCATTCTCCCATCGCAGCAGTTGTCTGCATCTCACAGAAGATACTGAGGAAGTCATCAATATTTGTGTAACTGAAGGGCCAATTTATGATGGTTTGACCAGTCCCAACCCCGCGCTTTGCGCAATAGTCGATAACAAAGTATAAATGTGAGGCCTATTTCACATCTGAGGTGTGGACCAGAGTTCAGCGTCAAATTCGTAGGGACACATCAACGGGTCTGTTCTTCTAGACCCCCCCAAGAAGGGAGCCTTTTGGCGAGATTTGCAGCCTCAGCTATGCCAAGTGTTTTCCCCTGGGAGATAAAAATTGTGACTGCAATCGTATTTTAAATTGGTGTAGCTATTCTGCAGCTTGGTGCATTTATCACTAGCAGTCTTAAAGAATCTGTATATGTTGCATGTGAAATAAACCGTGCTGTTTGTGCATCCAATTGCTTCTTTTGAATGCAACCAGATCTACAGCAGACAGGCTGTTCATGCATCTGGTGTTGGACCTGTCGTCATGGCAATAATTGGCATAGCTATTAAGAGATAATCCAGCTGCCCCTAGACCCTCTAATCTCTGAGGATCAGCTAGAACATGAAGAGATTCATCTCTTACCAAATTTATCCATTACTGCAGGCCATAGAGGATTCAGACAAATTTTGTTTACAGAGGAAGAGTGAAAACTTGTAATTTTAGCATCATTTCCCAGGTTTCCCTGATCTTTCTAGGGATAACTTCACAATGAAGAGGCACTCTCCAACAGACTGTGGAATGTTCAGTGATGTTGCTAAATGAATGATAGCGCTTCTGCTCTTTCCAGCACAGGTTAGTGGGAACACAATTGAAAGGCTGGCCATTTTGCAATAAAGAGTTGACTGGGCTTTTGCCTTTTCAGTCAATCCAAGGTTGCGTTTTATGAAGGAATACACACATTCCCTATTTGGCCTTAATAAAAGCAAGGAGCTCATTATGTGAAAAAGATTATCTTTCCAGGGTTTTTATAGGAAAATAAAAATGGTAAAGAAAGTGCCCAAATTGTGCAATTAACAAACATTAAAGCAAAAAAATATTGACCCTGATTTTTGCCTTTATATATTCCTTCCCACTTCCAGCATTTGAAGCAATAACAGTGGCTAACAATCAATGAGTTCCTAATGAGAGCAGCTCACACTACACCCAAAATAATTATCTTTTGAAAAATCAATAAGGAAGGAAATGTGAAAACAATTTGATATAAGGTGCAACTTCCTCTATCTTTGTTTATACTTATACACAAAACCCACCTCCCCTAGAAACTGCCCCTGACTTAGAGGCACAAAAGATGTCTCCATCTTGGAATATAATCACATAATTCAGATGTATGAGATGTACCTGCCTGTGACACGTGAAATAAAAATATAATGAAGGAAACAATGCAAGCATGTAGAAAGGGCCTCCTCACCCTCAGTAATAGCATTTGCTGCCATGAACAATATTCTTAATCAGAAAAAATAGTCCTTCATAATAATCATGCTGCATACGATGATATTCACAACAGAACCGGGATGGCATGGCTGAGGAGTTATCAAAATACAGAAGTAATTTTGCTATGAAATACCTAGGAAATTACATCTTGAACCTTTTCCTGCTGTGGATGTTTCTGTTGGGACTGGTCCATCACTGTTGATACAGTTTTCACTGGAAAATAATTTAATAAAAGTGGAATGAACACAGAATTTCAACCTACTTCCATAGGTATAGATTATATCCCATGACTCCAGCGTGATACTCTGTAAGCTTTGTGAAGTTTTGAGTCTATATCAATAAATGTCACAAACTGGTTCAGCAGCTGAATATTTCCATGGTTGTGATGAAGAATAGAAGCGATTAATGGTACCTCTACCATACCCATTCCATTGACCTTTACCCATCCAGCACTTTAGCAAAAGAGTCTGTTTTTTAAATTTGAAGTTGAGAGCATGAGAAGATTGTCTGCAATGAACACCCATAATAAAATGTAAAGATTTTGAAGGGGCTGAGAGTGGGAAGTGCAGGGATTGCACTTCCATCTGCAAACTACCAGGCTTGATGGGAAAGTTGCAGGTATAACCAAAGAAATCTTCACAACCTGCTACATAAATAACACTGGTTATGATGCCATCTGAAGCTAGCTCAGATTAGTCCCCTTTAACATTGCCAGGCAAAAACTAACATAGGAAGGAGTGTCTTTGGAAAAGAATTAAATCTAAGATTTCCATCTGGCTAAAATATAGGGTTATGGTGGGCAATTAGACCTCATCTACAACCCAGACAAGCAGGGCAGGAATAGAGACATCCATCTAGTCGAACTGAACGCCCTCCTACTCTTAACGCTCACGCTCTGCTTTAGCATCAGGATGTCTCAGGCTTTATATGAAATGTCAAATATAATTTGGCTCTGGATACACAAGATATATGATTGCCCTTGGAGAAAGTTGATAACTCAGCGCACTCTGTGTCAAATATGTATCTACTTGATAGCTCACTCCATAAAAAGCACTAGCCTGCTTTCCCTCAACTGTGTAAAATAGTCAGACTCCAAACAGACCTGCCTGCAATTTACACATATAGGTTCATTTTGAAAGAAAACCTTCATATCTGAAAGGAGAAATGGCTTATTGAAAGTTGACTCCCAGTTAAATTTCCAAATGGCACTGCAGCACATTACATTAGCATTCAGCGACTGGAAGGCAGTTACTGTTCCCGACACAGATAATTCAGCGTCAGATGAGGAATTATGTTAAATGACACATCTGGATGTCTTCAAGACTCAGTTTGGAAATTTTCATTTGGAAGCATGGGGTATTCTCAGAGACATTGCTTGGAATCCAAGCCGGGCAGAAAACACAGGGAGGGTATTTGTGGTTATTGTTGCCTTCAACAGTTCTTAGAACACCTACTGCACCTTAATATTTTGCTGAGAGAAAGGAAAGATTATCTGAACTCATTTGCAAACTTCTGGTTTAGATGAACTTTTAAAATCAGGTATTTTCTATGTACACAAGCAAAGTAATGAGACCGATTTAAAAAAATGTTTAAAAATAATCAGCACGCAACTTTTCTGTGCATCTGTATTTGCTGTATTCACATGGCACTGGAGAAGATCCATTGCCAATGAATCTTTTTCACACTTCTGTTTTTTGCAGCCACAACTCAGAAAACATTATTTCAGTCTGATTATTTTGTCTTTTTTGTGCTTTTGCTCTCTCATGCAGCCTATCTTCCATTCGTGCAGTCTCTTTCACTATTAACATGTAAAATGCAGTAGGAGAAAAACCCGAAACTTGCACATTGCCATTTAGAGTTTGCCATTTTTGAAAAGGCACAGTGGTTAAATGTAAACTCAGTTACAGATACTGTGCAGAAGGTCTTAAATAGATAGGCAGTACACTTGTCAGTCACAGAACAAGAGAAATGCCTTACATACACAAATCAAAGCTTGTAACTTAAGTTTATCAGAGATAAGGTTATATATGTGATATTTGGTTTTTCTGTTCCAAGATCAGAGGATAATACATTTGGCTCCTGTATCTAAAAAAGCACTTCTACTTTCTCAGCTAGTTTAGTGGCACTCATGCTTAAGACTGAAAACAGCAGTTCATCCTCATCTTCTTTTTCTTGAACAGAACAACTATTTGGCACCTCTGTCATCTTTGTTCCTAATAGGACAGATAAAGAGCTGGAATGCATCTCAAATTAACCCATGATCATTTTATGGTCATTTTAAGTTTTAGTAATTATTAAACTGTGCTACTGTGCATAACCCCTCCTTTTCTTCATCTTCCTTACTCCATCCTGGTATTTCTCTTTCTTTTTCTTTCCCACACCCTCAGGGGTCTTTCATGTCCTCAGCTTTCTGTTTCCCCACTCTTCCTGCACCCTCTCTCCAGTTAAGCACCCCATGAGCAGCTTTGCTCTTTTTTCTTGAAGAAGACAACAATTGTTTTCTCAGACCTCCATCTGCACTCCATCTGCTCCATCTACCTGCACTGTCTCATTTATGCCCTTCTAAAGCTGTTTTATTCTTCGAAATTGGAGCTCCCAGAAGCTGAAGAGCTTCCAACAGGAGCTTTTAATCCACATTGAACTTTGAATTTAAAGATGAAATATACTGTTTAACTGGGTTCTTAGGTATCAAAATACCTCAGGTGAAATCATGTCACTTCAAGATAGAGGAAAGAACCAGAAATAGAAAGAAACATTGATGAATGTCATGCATTATGCCAGATTTCACAGAAAACTGAGAAGCTAAATCATACTGAATGTTATGGAAAGAAACACACCTAGATCACTAAGGTTACCTAGAGTATCTTAATTGCCTCTTTTAGCAACCAAAAGTCTTACACTCCAACTGTCCACCTGATGTTCTTCTTAGGTATCTATGTGGCCATCTCAGTTGAGAAGAATTACTAGTCCTTTGCTCAAGAAAAGTCCCTCTCTTTTCTCCGAATATTGTCATGTATTTAAAACCTTTAGTAAATCTGTGGCCAGCTTCCCTGAACATTTGCTCTTAAAGATGTCTTTTCCACTAGCATACATTTTTAACCGTATGGATCTATTCTGAGCATTCCTTTGTTTTTGTAAAACTAGTCTTCTGTATTTCTTGTTCCTCTGTAGTCCTTTCCATACCTTTACTCCTATGAAATAATTCCATTACTGTGAACTAATAATATCAATACACAGGCAAACGATAAAAGATCAGCACTACAGGACAACATGCTCAATCTACATCCTCCTCAAAATCTTTAACAGAGCAAAAGGGAGGAAAAGCAGATGACTTTGCAGCATGACCAGAAGGTTAACAAAGCTAGGCCTTTTCCAATGAGGTATAAGATTATTGTTGCTTTTCTTTCTAGACCAATATTGATTATATGTTCCAATTTCATTCAGATATTGAATTTGTTTTATTGGGCAAACAGCTGCAGTCTCCATTCCCCATCCCTTAGCAAATATTATTTCAAAGTGCTTTTGAACTCTCATTGCACAAGTATGACTCTACTACACTCAAAACAGTTTTGCCATCATGTAATATAGGACCAAGATCGTGCAACGGGTCCAAATACAAGCTAGCATACCAGTTTAACTGAAATATGCCTTCTCTATGTCTTGTTTGCTGTGTCAATGGTTCTCCTTCCACGGGCTGCATAGCCCTGGTGGTCCATCATGGCCGTCAAATAAGCTTTTGTTACTGGATGAGAAAAAATACTTCCTGAATATTATTTTCATAAAAGTTAGAAATTGTTGTATATGTTGTCTCCTAAACCAAAATACAGTAACCATTAAAATTAAAGGGATAATAGTTATCTGTCACTTCACTGGGGAATATTGTACTTGATCATTCTTCCTCAATCACAAACTTAATCTGCTTTACTATTATTTTTTTTTAATTGTGAAGTTCTCAGAAATAAATGGTTTATGAATACAGACTTTTTGAGCACCACTTCAATTGACTTCTGTTAGTTAATAATCTCCAATCTATTTCCTGTCGTATTTTGTCAATTTGAAGAAGTGGAGAGGGCAAATACAGAACAAAATGAGTGTGAAGTCAGAAAAGATGCAGTCATAGGCAAATTAATGTGTCAGAACTGAAGACACTTAACTCCAGTCATTTCCTTTTACATAAAGATTGTGGGAAGAAGAAAGATCGCTACTATTTGGAGTGTGGTTGTTTGAGCACTTTGAGATTCGGAGGTCAACCATGGTCATGAAGCAGCTGGGAAGTGATACTATGCAGAAGTATCACCACTTCACACTAGCTCCAGGATTTCAGTCTGTTTTTTCAAAATTGTAACAAATCTGAAGCATTAGAAAGATCTCTTCAAAATCATAATTTGTTATGTTTTGAAATGTTTAGATTTCAACTTCTGTTTCAAAAATATAATATGGATGAAGAAGCATAGCTTTGACCAGTTCTTTCAAAAACATGCTTAAAACATTTCACTCCAAAATGCCTAAAAAAGATGACAAAATATTGTAATGGCTTCATCCCTTCAACCAACTACTTCCTTTCAGTTTCTCTGAAGCAGCGTTCTCATAATGTAAAGACACATTTTGTTTTCAGTGGAAATGTATTTTGTTGCAGAAAGTGTTCCTCTCAGTTTTAAACCATGAGAGCCCTGGGGCTCTTTAGCTTGGAGAAGAGAAGGCTGAGAGGGGATCTGATCAATGTTTATAAATATCTGAAAGGTAGTGAAGTGCTGGGGCCCACAAGGTGGGCCCCAAATTGGAGCTGACCTGTGGATGACTCACAACCTAGCAGAATGTTTTGTTTTTCTTATTGGCTTCATGTTTCAGAGGCAGAACCTGGCCCACCTGTGTCTCTGTGGCTCCACCCTCACCCAGGTGGTCATGGCTGGGGTGGTGGGTGAGGCCAGGATTATATTAACCAGGAGTCAATTGTTTAGAAGAGCTTCCTGTTGGGTGTGTCTTCTGTTGGGGCTGGTTGTATCTTGCTGAGCTCTCTCAGTGGTGTCCTTCCATATGAAGGGCCACTGAGGGAGCCATCTCTGTTTGCTCTGTCCAGCAGGTGATGCTGACACCACAGTGGGCAGCAGAGGAGCTGGGCCTACAGGAACCTGTGGCAGGATTCTCTGAAAGAAGACTTCTAAGGGGATGTTGCTGAGTTCAGTGTTGGCCCGTGTCATCAGGCAACTGATGGCAGCGTAAAATGATGATGGCCCAACTGGCACAACAGGTGGGTGGCAGGAAGATGGGGCCAGACTCTTGTCAGTGGTGCCCAGTGATAGCATGAGGCACAACGGGCATGAACTGGGACATAGGAAGTTCCACTTGAACATGAGGAGAAACTTCTTTACTGAGGGTGGCAGAGCACAGGAACAAGCTGCCCAGAGAGGCTGTGGAGTCTCCTTCTCTGGAGACTTTCAAAACACACCTGGAGATGTTCCTGTGTAACCTGTCCTAGGTGAACCTGCTTTGGCAGGGGCTTGGAGGAGATGATCTCTAGAAGTCCCTTCCAACCCCTACCATTCTGTGATTTCTGGGAACAGTTTCAGGAAGCCAAATATTCCAAATATTCTAACTAAATGTATAATCTGCTGAGGCTAATTGATTAAAGTTGTTCCAGATCTTGTGCAATGCTAGTTCCATGAAATAGCAAGATAATTTCAGAAATGTGAAAAGGTAAAACGTATATTTTACCACATATTCAATATTTTTTAATTGGTGTACCTCATTTTTTCTTCGAATATGGACTTTATTAAGATATGTTTTAGAAAAGATGGGAGGGTTTTTTGGAATTAGAAAACTTTTTTGTCTTTTAAAAACCAGAACCTCTTGGTTTTAATTTAAAAAAAAAAAAGTATAGCTGAACTTTATTTTAAAAAAATATACTCAATAAGTAATCAAAAGTTTTCACAGGAATTTTTTAAAAAAGGGTAATTTCCCAGGCAGCCTCCAGTCTGCGTGTGTTCCCAAGGATAATTAAGCACAACTCCACAATTACCCTAAAGTTAGCCTTACTTCATATTTATGCTTGGATCTTCATGGCTATATATAGTAACCCTACAAACTCCTCTCTAATCCCACATATGAAGTTTCTCCAGACACCTAATTTTTCCTTGTCTGTTCAATTTGTCTGGGCATGATGTGATTAAGTAGGCTTTAAGTAAAAGATACTCTCTAGCAAAAAAAAACCCCAACCCTGACCATCCTTTTTAGTCCTGATATCTGCTTTTAAGATTTTTACCATCAACAGGAAGAGATAAATGTTTAAGTGACCCTGAGAACTGTTCTTAGACAATAGCAGGAACTGAAAATATTAGACCACATAGCACAAGATGAGAAAGCATGTATTTGAGAGGTTTATAGTCACTAGAATACTGACAGAAAGCTAATATACTTACAAAAGGAGTCCAAAGACAATGAAAAAAATGAGTAATGAGTGGTATAGGCATTTATAATTTTCTTACAGATATATACTGAAATTGCAAAGCTTTGCTTCTCAGTATGAGAGAAGACAGACTTAAACTGATCTCTGTTTTGCTATAACTCCCCCTTGGATTCCTTGCTTCTGTGGAAATGCACATACGCATGAACAAAGCTTTCATATTCAGAGCCACCCGCTGAATGTGAGACTCATAAAATTTGACAGATATAAAAATGGAGGGAATATCCATTACATTCTGATACATTACTGAAGACGCACAAACAGGGAATGGACCAACTAGGTTAAGTATTGGTATAAATTAAACAGAAAGCACATTTGCTCTAGCACTGGCCTTTGAAATTGAGAGTGATGGCATGATTAAATAATTGAACCGTCTCACCTTGCACAGTCACACAGAATTCCAATAGGAATAATTATTCCAAAATGGATATGAAGTCAAATCAGGCTCTTCACCAGCTAATACAGCAGTCTTCAACTTGACTTTGTGCTGCTTTGTGGAAGAAGGTGGGATTGGGATCAACGGGTTATTTTTCTTTAGTTTTGCAAATGTGCCAATTACTTCATTAGGACTTATTGCTTCATTAGTAATTTTCTTTGTGAAGGCAAGGTTTGGTTATTTCTCATGTCAGGTAGTGCTGCAATAAGGAGCCCTTAAGTAGTTCTAAGAATTAAATCCATGTTCATCCAACATATAAATTAAAACCCAGGCATCATATCTGTCATCTTGAAGGTTTTCTTTCCTCAAGTGTCCACCATGAGCTCAGGACATTGTACATGATGTAAGCAACAGCAGTCACACCATCCAAAACTCTCCCATCACTTACATAGGCATGTTCCCATAACTGCACAAGCATCACAATGGTCATGTGAGAGTGCATAGTCATATGAGCTGCAGCACAGGCCTCTATGAAAGTCCATAACTGAAATCTGACTTCATATAACTTTTCCTTAAATACCTCAAGTGAAAGAAATTGTGTCAAGAATTGGCTGCCTTAGTTTTTAGTCCCTTGAATTCTGAAATGTCAGTCTTTTTTTTGCTGAAAATTAAGCTGGCACACTCTTCTGTAGCATTTTGGCATCCAAAAGTGAACTTAGAAGGGGTTTTGTCTGTGTAGCTGTGATTACAGGTACACAAGACCTTCCTTTCCTTCTCTTTTACCATCACCATTGTTTCTTGATTTTCATTGGCTTCACTGAGTCCAGTTCATTCAGTTTTCTGAACTTAGAGGACTGTAGTTGCAACCTTTCTCCTTACTTTTCTATTTAGGCTGTTGTATTGGGTCTGGCTGAGAGGGAGTTGATTTCCCCACAGCAGCTCTCACCTAGAAAGGTGTTGATAACACACCAGTGCTTTGGCTACTGCTAGGCGATGCTCCACAGCACCAAGGCTGTGTCTCCAACAGTCCCACCTCATCAGAAGGCTGGGGGTAGGCAAGATCTTGGAAGGGAATATAGCCAGGACAGATGACTCAAACTGACCAAAGGGATATTCCATAGCATATGATGTCTGCTCAGCAATAAAAGCTAAGAGAAAGGAGGAAGAGAGGCATTCACTGCTATGATGTTTGTCTTTGGGATCAGCCACTACATGGACTGAAGTCCTACTTGTTGGGAAGTAGCTGGACATCACCTGCTGGCGGGAAGTAAAGAAAACATCTTTTGTTATAACTTCTACGTTCTTTAAATCACTTATAATATTCCCTAGCTAGTTGAGTACACTGGAAAAGTAAAGCACAGTGGATTTTTTTCCTTTCTTGATTCCCATCATTCCAAACTGAAATTATCTCTTCAGTCAGTGTCCTAACAGCTTATTCTGTGCAACAATTGCCCCCTGAGAAGAGGTGGACACCTCAGATTCATGCCTTTGGAATTAGATTGGATAATATGTTGGATAAGGAACTGGCTAGAAGGTCGCACTTAAAGAGTTGTGATCAATTGCTTGGAGTCCAGATGGAGACCGGTGACAAGTGGAATACCTCATGGGTCTGTCCTGGTCCAGGGCTGTTTAACATCTTTGTCACTGACATGGACGGTGACATTGAGTGCACCCTCAGCAAGTTTGCCAGCGACACTAAGCTGTGTGGTGTGGTGAACTCACTTGAGAGAAGGGAGGCCATCCAGAGAGATCTTGACAGGCTTGAAAAATGGGCTGATGCAAACTGCATGAGGTTCAGCAAGTCAAAGTGCAACATCATGCATCTGGGTTGGGCCAGTCCTTGGCATAGTTACAGACAGGGTACAGTTGGTTGAAAGTAGCCCTGAAGGGAAGGACTTGGGGTTGTTGATTGAGAAGAAGCTCAACATGAGCCAGCAGTGTGCTCATGCAGCCCAGAGGGCCAACAATATCCTGGGATGCACTAGGAGGAGTGTGGCAAGCAGGTGAAGGAAGGTGATTATCCCCCTTTACTCTGCTCTTGTGAGATCCCACCTCAAATACTGCATCCAGTTCTGGTATCCCCACTATAAAAGGGACATAGATCTGTTGGAACGAGTCCAGATGAGGGCCACAAAGATATCTCTGCTATGAGGATAGGTTGAGGGTACTACCTGGAGAAGAGAAGACTCTGGAGGGAAACTTATAACTGCCTTCCAATACCTGGAGAGAGCCTACAGGAGGGCTGGAGAGGGACTTTTCATAAGAGTGTCTGGCGACAGGACAAGGGGAAAAGGTTTTAAATTGAAGCAGAGTAGGTTTAGACTAGATCTTATGAAGAAGTTCTTCAGTATGAGGGTGGTGAGGCTCTGGAATAGATTACCCAGAGAGGTTGTGGCTGCCCCCTTCCTGGAGGTGTTCAAAGCCAGGCTGGATGAGGCCTTGAGCAACCTAGTCTAGTTGGGAGGTGTCCCTGCCCATGGCAGGAAGGTTGGACTAGATGACCTCTAGGGTCCCTTCCAACCTAAGCCATTCTACGATTCTATGATTCCATATCACTAGAAGCAATCCTGCATGAATAGAGGTAACCTTACTGTTCTCTCTTCTACCTAGCATTTAGGACTTCGAGTGACACTGTGTGTTACTCTTTTTGCAATATCTGTGACACTTCCTTTGGGACACAGCTGTTAACATGGCAGCCATGCAGCATTGCAAAAATGTCTCATGCTTTGGGAGTGCCTTGGCAACAAGTCGAAAAGAACAAAGACTGAGCTTATTGGAGCAGTGGACTAACATGGCAAATATTCACCTGTCTTTAAAGAAAAGTTATTTAAAAACCACAGAGGTGGTCATACTTGACACTGAAATCACCCAGGCAACTGCTGTTGCATGGCCTTCTCCTCATAAATGCCAGTTATTATCAATGTTTGACACACAGCAGTGAATAAGTTTGTAACATTTGATCAGACTTAAACAGAGAATCCTCTGTGCTTTGTGTCATCTCTTACAGGCATGAACCACTCATTTGTGGCTAGCAGCGATGATGAATAGCCTACAAAAGAAAATGTGCATAGTGAGATCTGCTTTATTTACCTTACAGTTTACTTATGGGTTTGCTCTGAGTTAAGAAGGAAGGAATAAGAAAGGGTCTGATATTGAGAATTATGTCCTTTCTCTCCATCAACTAGTCAGCTGGTATGGGAATAGATCCTCAACTATGGGGATGTAGGGAGCCAACAGTTTTTGACAACCTAGATCTTAGTTTCTGAAGCTCCATTTATGTTGAAGATAACTGTGCACTAGAGAGCAGTCCAGCTTAGCAGGCAAGTTTAAGATTTTCCCTCCACTTGCACCAGGTGGTCACCTGAAAGCTAACCACTAGTGCGCAGGTAACAGTAGACATTGAGGACAGCTGGTAAATTAAGCCTTAGGGCTCCTTTCGAAACAGCATGGGTATAACCTTATGCCATAAATTTATTAAGAAGAGAAAAGCAGCTCACTAGAGAGGAGAATTATTGTCAGTATATCTCTAGCAATGATTCTTAGAAGCCGAAATTCAAGTAATTAAATACAGCTTGGTTTATGAAAGAATAAAAAGCATATTCCAATTTTCAAACTCCTTTGTCTTTAACACCACAATGCTAATGAATTCACTACTTATTGATGTTGTTTAGAAGACTGATTCTAAACTGCGTGACTTTCATTTCAGGATTAAGACACCTGTATGCAGGCCAGTAGAGGTCTGCTTAGTACAGTCACTGGAGCTAGAGCTGTTCAGCAAACTAGTCATTGAAGTCAGGCTTTAGTTACCTACATGCAGGTCTCTGGTAACATGAAACATTTATGAAGGATGGTGTCTGTTATATGGGAACTGTGGGAGACTCCACCATTTTTCAACAGCACTGAAAAGTCAGATAGACAACACTTGCAGAAATCTCAGATAGCTCTGGATACTTACGTGTGAACAACTGAGCTCTAAATCTCCATTGAATCGTAACAGGAGCTACGTGTGGACATCCCGCTGACTTTTTTTAATCTGGACCCGACTCTCATGCTAGTTGGCTCTTTAAAGTGAATCAAGTAAGAAATACTTTTTTTCCCCGTTAAAACTGCACTTAGTTTCCCAGCTAACAGGTTGTCTCCTGAAATATAAAGAACAGTGATTTAGTTTCTTCGGCTGCACCAGTGCTCTTTTGGTAGTGCACAGCTCAAGTGCATTGAGATTGGATCAAATACCTCAGAGCTAAATGGCTCAAGCTCATTGCATCTATCTTGTGTGCAGAGGCAGAGCAAGAGCAGGTGTTGATCTTCACATTTTTCTGAGGCTCCTTCTACTTGCTCCCCATCCAAGCAGAACATGAGTAAAACGTCAGCAGGTCAGACCATCTGAGCGCTCATGTTGAAGTCAGGACCAAGCCCAAGAAAACACAGAAATCTAGGTGTCACTGGTGTTTTTCCTCATCTATAAAGTAGAGATTCTGAGAGTTTGGTTTTTTTCTTTCAACACTGTAATCTTTGTAAGGCTGTCTCAGCTCCACACTATGTGTTTGTGCAGCATCAAGTGAGAACAGCCACAAGCACTGTTACAAACCTTCCTCCCCTGTCCTGTAGGTGAAATCAGGCTCAC
>JAVFHW010071135.1:3913-16176 GCA_032159205.1 Eurystomus glaucurus suahelicus
TCTGGCCTGAGCAGACCGAAGAACAAAATCCATGATGGGCTTTTGATGTCTGAATGCTAGAAGGAAACAGGCAATAATAATATTAGTGTGCCTGAGTGACAGAAACTTTTATTGGTAGTCATATTGTGCTGCGGTACCGGGGCAAAGACAGACCCGTGCAATGAGAACTTGACAGCCCAGCGTGGACCACACGGAATCCCCTGGAAGAACGGGGACAGGATTTTTGCAGTCCTCTGCAGTGCCGCTTTCCTGCGTACAATGGAAACAGATTTTTGGACAACAGAGAATGTTTCTAAATTATCTCACTCTACAGGCTGCCTCGGAGCTACTTTAGTTGTTATTTCTCATATAGAAATCAGAGTTGCTTAATAGTTGCATTATTCTGTAGATTGTACCCCATAAGAACATCCTCCTGTAATTTTCTGTGTGGTTTGGCGCAAGGAAAAGGGTCGGTTGCGTGCAGGACTCTCACTCATTTCTGCAGACCTTTTACTCTGAAGAAGTTAGACACTAGAGGGATCTCAGAAGTTTTCTTTTCGCTTTGGGGGTTTTTACTCTGTTTTTTCCTGGGAGAGATGGGATTTTTAGAGTTTGTGTCTTACTATAATTATGGGCTGTTATTCCTCAGAAGTTCCTGACGGGGTGACTCTGGGATGGCAGCACAGAGCTGCAGAAACATCAGGTCACAATTTTGTGTCCCGATTTATTCATACCGATATTTGATCACAATCAGTAATTCCAGGCATGTCAATGGCAGGAGCGGTTCTTGCTCTGGGGTTAGGCACAGCAGACAACGCTAGCGCACTGAAATCACAAAACCGCACAGAAAGGGATGGTGTTTCTGTGTGTGTGCACTTCGCAAGGGCAGTTCTCGAATCGAGGGTGGGGTTCAGCTGCTGTACCGATACTGAGCAATGCTGTTTGTTGCAAGAAGCCTCGCTGATTCCCGCTGGATTAGCCATTCACTGATGTCCCATGTTCCAGTATGAATAACCATGAATCGATTAAAAAAATGTATCAAAAGTCTAGGAACCCAAAACTTTATGATGGGCTCCATCCTGGGACTTTAAATGAGGAAAATTCACCGTGTTTTCCTAACTGTAACTATTATTAGAAAAAAAAAAGATACAAAATAACTCTTTTCTAATTCAGTGTTTCACTTCTCAAGACCCACCACCCATCAGCGTTTCTGTTAGAACCTTTCTTGATAATGTCATTAATTCTGTGGTCGTGAGCAACATTATTACTACTTTCTAACCCAGAAAAAACTGCCTTTGGAATGCTGCCGTTAACTCTCCTGTGCCACTGCGTTTTCGGTTGCTATGGCTAAAATGGCAAAGATTTATTACTCTTTTATTTTAGAGAACAAGAGATAAACTCATCTTAAGAGACATAAAATACTACATCAAACCAGCAGTGGCTGTTTTCAAGCCAGATAGCCGAGTAAAACAGTGGTCACATTCTGCAGGGATTTGATACTGCGTGGTTCTGCAGCGTGGAGAAATAAAAGGAGACGATAAACGAGCTCTTTGCCAGTTACAGATGTCGGGTGGTTCTCGCGGTGTTGAACCCCATGTCTCCAGCAGTTACAGAGGGACTATTTCAGGAGCACAAATCAGACCTTTTGGCACCTTGGGAGAAGGGGTCAGACTGCGTGCGGGAGTTGTGTTTTGCTGGCTGTTAGACTGGGGGGAAATGAAAATAAAATCTAGTTTGAGGAAGGCTTGACCTGCGGAGAGGAGCCCAGAGCACGTCTGCCTGTTTCAGGCTTTGGGGGAAGGTGCAGGACTGACAATCGCTCGCAGCGGGGCCAGCCAAGGCCAGGCGTTGGGCAGAGCGTTTATGGGCTGTTACTCGCAGTCACGTCTGTGTCTATACCTATATCCATATCTCTATATCTATGTCTATATCTGTGTCTATATCTGCGCCTCCCGCTTGCTCTCTCGGATACACTTGTACCTGATTTTGCCAGGAGCTGGCCTGGTTCCTACCGAGGTGAGAGTTTTTGTATTGACTTAACGCAGGGAATTGGATCAGTTCTTGAGAAATACATTTGAAAAAAATACCCCTCCTCCGAATTCCCACATCTTTGAGTTTTGAAGCGAAAGCAAAGGTGGCATTCCTTTGGCAAGCTGCCGTGTAACCAGGAGCTCCGCACTCCTGCCGTGAACAGGAGCTGCCTTCCTGAAGTCTGGCGTCAGACGAGTACGTGCACTTGTCAGCAGCGCGCTGGGACAGAGCTCCTCAGAGCTCCCTTTGTGCCGCCTGTCCTGGGCTCATCTCGCACAGAAATTAGGACACCAACACATTTAGTTAGAGTGGGCCGCTAATAAAAACAGGCTAAAGTGGCTTCATCCCAAATCTCCCGGGTTTAGGATACAAGAATCTGGATGCTACAGTTAAGGATTAAATAGCAGATGTCCCTTGCAAAAAGCTCCTGCTGCAAACCCAGCCAGCGTGCCACGTTCACCTGAAGAACAGCACGTGTCAGCGCTTACGTGAGCGCGGCGTTTCTCCTCCAAACACTTTTTGACAACTAAACTTATTCCAGTCGATGTCAAAGGCCTGGTTTTCCTGCAGCCAGCCAGACGTTTGCAGCGCTCAGCACACCTATTGAGTGCTGAATTTCTAAAGTGTGCCAGTCCTTTATTTTGAGGCGCGTGTGGGCACCGAGCTCGAGTGACGTCTGGCTCGTGATGCGCGGCGTTGTTTGCTGGAAAGAGAGCAGCCTTTGTCATCGGTGCGCGGACGAGCGGCTCCCCACGCTGCCGGGCCCAGGGCCCCGCGGGGCTCCTCCACTCTTCAAGAGACTCCGGCGGCCACTCAAAGCCTCGCGAGATGTGGAATTTCTCTGGGAAGGGCCGTGTGGTTACAAGAGCAGGGCAGAACATGAGTCTCCGCTGCACAACGTGTTGGGTAGGTAGGGCTGGACAGCGAAATATAAATAGCCCAGCTCAGCTTTTGTGCCTCGAGTGGGCCTTATACGGACGAGAGCAACAAGATTGTTGATCGTGGGGAGGAGGGATGAATTCCAAACCCACGCGTTAACACATCAGATTCGAAGGCCAGACCTGAGCTGCCTCATTTTTAAGTCCGTGCTCCTCAAAAGAGGGTGTGGAAAAGACCATGAGCTCAAGGGTCTGAAGAGACGCCCGGGGCAGGGAGCACACGGCGCACAAACCCACGTACCGCAGCCGCCGCACCCACCGCCCCTGGGTCCCCTCCTCCTCCTAAACAGTCCAGCGGCTGCCCCCGAGGGAGCAAAATTAGAGGTGAAAAAACGCCATTCCAGGGGAAAGAGAGAAATATCGTTAACTCAATTCCTTCGGGCTGTGGCGCTGAATTCAGCTGCTCGTTCTCCGTCCGCTGCAAGGGGCACCGTGTTAACAGCCCGGTGTGCAAAGGATCCTTCATATTCTCTGCACGTTCCTAAATTATAAGAGTCTTAAGAGGATGATTCCCAGGAGACTGAGCCTTAAAAAATGCCAGGATGTTAATAGCTCTCACTTCCAGGATTTTTCTTAGTACACATTATCAGACTTTCTACCAAAAGACAGCTCTGGAGCATGCATTTCTCTGTTGCAGCCTGGCATCCACTGCATTAATATTTCATTGCTCGGGTATTATTTATAAGCAGCTAGTGCCAAAGAATTCAAGAAGCCAAGTCTTGATTCTGTGAGATCTTCTACAACTTACAAAGTACCTGAAGAATTGTCCAGTGTCCATATGCAAGATAAGACAAAGACCAGGAACAAAGATGCTCAGTGTCAATGAGGAAAAATCAAATATTTAGAATAAAAAGTCTCAGGATGTTTAGTCTATAGCTTTACGTGAGGGTGTGATGTCAGGATCAGTACAGCTCTGTCTGAAATCATCTGTGATGTGAACTCCATCTTTACTGTATTGCTGTTCAGAAATAGCTCTGGGGTTATTCATCAGCCGAGACAGGTTTATCCGGGAGGAGCAGTTCTCAGAGTAAAGCCAGTTGTACAAACAGACTGATAATAGGGTCAAAACTTTTTTCAGCTGTCAGAGGGGAAAAAAAAGCCTTTTCACTCTGCAATCTATTTACTTCTCTGTTTCTTACAGCTCTGCCTTTCTTCTGCCTCACTGTTAGGCAAAAGCACTTCCCAGATGCAGCCCCCTCCTCTCCCTGCGCTGTTCCTCCCTTGCTTTTCACCACCAGGTTTGAAGGAGCTCCAGTGCCGGTACCAGGCTGCTCGTTCCCAGCGGCTCACGAAGAGGATACAGCCTTTTGGGACACAGCTCCCAGGACACAGAGTGACTACACACGCCTGGTAGAAAAAAGCGCCAGGAAGGTTTCACAATACACAAAATTACAGAGGGTAGAAGGACTTCTGCTGGTCAGGGAGATACCTCTTGAGAACAAACTAGCTTATCCCTTCTCCACTTACCTAATCCCAACCGGTTTTGCTTTTCCCCCTCATATTTTAGATCTTTTCCTTTGTCTCAGCAGTATTCTTTGGGGACTTCTTACTGCGGCGTTCAGTAGTCTTCTCTCTAAGGACTGGAGGCTTCTCTTTGTATGGACCTCTTGGCGCTACTGGAGGTAAAATCTGTCCAGCCTTCGGAATGTAAGGGTTGAGGCCGTGCCTGATTTGCGGTGCGCGTTTGCTGTGTCCCGGGGTGTAGGTGGCTGGAAGCCGCTGCGTGTTGCCCAGCGATGATTCAGGGTATGGTCAGTGTGCTGACAGCTCTGGTGGATGGAATTCTGGAATCACACCCGGCTCCTTTGATCTCTCCAGCCTGTGTAGTTGAATTGATAAATGTAGGGGTTTAAAATCTCTATATTTTCCTAATCTCACACATACAAATGAACTACAGCAACACCACAGAAATTGGCGATGTCTCCAGGGCAGCTGACATCAAATCAGGCTGTGAACAGCAGCGTGAAGAGAGCGCAGAATCTGCCCGATGGCCGTGTTCGGTGTAAGAGTGCCTGAAACCGCAGGGGATTCTGCATCTCCTAGGACCTGCTGTAAACTAGAGAAGGACGCTCTTCCTTCTAATAAATCTTTGCCGGCTGTCTTTTCTGTCAAATTTCGCTAGCTGGCTTCTCCTGTTACTAACACCCACCCTGTGCCTTTTCTCTCTGCCCGTTCCCATGCTAATCCGGATTACTGCATTGGCGAGGTTCCCGATGAGGTTCCCTGCAGGGACAGGTAAGTTTTTCCTTTGTGCTTCCTTTCCGCCGGCCATTGAAACACGGTTTTCCTCGTCTTAGCCTGAGAAGATGCCGAGTGTGCGCTTTGAGGCGTCGCCGGGGACGGCCCTCTGAGCGTCTCCAGGATGGTTCCCTCTGCCCGTGCTGCGGAAGGTGCCGTGGCCCCAGTCAGCAGAAGATGTGTGAGGAGGCAGCAGTTTAAGGCCTCAGCAGGAGTGTCCCCTGAAGACCGCTTTGAACCTCTTCTGAAGCTCTGAAAGCTGCTGATTCTGGAGCCTTTGCCTCTCTCCGCTGCTCGGGGCTGCTGCGCGCCCGCGGTCCTGCCAGGCTGATCTCTCGGGCGGCAGAAAGGCCTCTGCTTGCTGCCTGCCCTGCTTGCTGCTTGCTGCATGCGGCTGTGGCGATGGGTGCTGTGGAGCTGTGATCTTCTCTCAGGCATTATGGGGCTTGCTGTGCGCTAGCTCGTGACTTGGGAGGGAGGAATTGCTGTCTGGCTTGCACGAAGGGCTAGTAGCCAAGAGCAGTTGGCTCTGCTGGCCTTTGCTGTGACTGTGCAAATCCTAGATGCTTTCTGAGCCTTGGTTTCTCCCTGTGAAATGCAGACCTGAGAACGCCTCCCTCCGCAGGCTTCTTGTAAGGCTGGGTTCATTCGCGTTTGTGAAATGGTTTGTTTTAGACAGATAAAAGACAGGCAGAGAGCACAAACAGTGCGACGTAAGCTGCAGTTGTCTCAGGTGGGCACTGCACCCGCCTCTGCTCAGGCCCCCAGCACTGGGGACGGGGCTCCCCACGGGCTGGAGCTGGCGGGGACTCCGGCTGCTGCTTATCTTACACTTACCTCATGCCAGGAGGGCCGCTGGTATCGGCAGTGCCCCGTCGGCTTTCCTCTGGTTGTGTGGCTACTGGAGAAAGTGCCTTTGGGTGCTCACGCAGTGGTGTGAGCGGTGCCGGCCGGTGGGAGCCAGGCAAAGGTGAGCTCAGCTCCGCGGGAGTCAGGGTCTGTGGGAAGCTGCCGGGGAAAGCTCCTTTTCAAAGTGAGTGACAAGTTTTTTCAAAAAGCCAGGTTTTTGTGATCCCCTGAGGACTGGCAGAGCACAGCAGTTATCATGGCAAGGGGGGAGCAGAGCTGCTGCTTCTCTGGCAGGGCTCAGCCTCACCTGGAAGGCCTGTAATCCTCGCCCAGCCCCTGGCTGGAGCCTTGTGCCCGGCCCAGGGCGGGCAGGGCAAGGGCTGCCCTGGCCCAGGAGGAGCTGCCAGCTCCGGCTCGCCCGGCGGCAGCCGGGACTGGGGCCTGTCCTGGTCACAGCAGAGCCTGGGGGTGTGAGCTGGTCGTGTTCTGCATGCTACGGCTGCATGTCGACCAAACCCAACTGTTTGTGCGGCTGCGATTGTGTAAAAATAACCCAACGAAATTAATTGCAGATGTGATTTGCATGCGTGTGTGAAAAATCTTCCATTAAACCTTCAAACTGGAGATGGGAGCAGCTGGGAGTTCTGGGACTCTCTGTTTTTTACACGCTGACAGTAAGAGCCTCTTCAGGAGCAATCCAGGAGCCCTTCCTGCGTTTTGGGAACGTTCCCCAGATCTGCTGGTGATTCTGCAGCGCCTGAAGAGCTCGGCTGGGCTGGGAATGCAGCTCGGCTTTGTGTCTCGTTGGCCTTTTATAGGACAGGGAAGTGTTTACATGTGTTGTAGCAACCAGGCGGTGTGGACATGACCGTGGGGGCTGCCTGGGTGACTCACTGCCCAGGAACTCGGCTGGAAAACACTGTCCGATAAAGAGCCAACGTGTGGAGCAAGGCAGAGGCTGCTCTGCCCGCAGATGTAGCTGCTCTGAGCGGACTGAAGCAGGAGGAGCGCAGAGCAGCCTGGCACCCGTGGGCCGGCAGCCAGCTGCCCTCGAGCTGGGTACGGGTGCAGGGGCCCCTCTGGGCACCCACGAGGTCTGCAGATGGACAGACCCAGTCCCATCGGCTCTGCCAGACGGAGGGAGCTCCCCGAAGCCAGCCGCTTCCCCGGGGGTCTGTGCCGAAGGGATGGCACGGCTGTGAAATGGGCTGAGGGTGGCACCTTGCAAATAGAACTCACATCAGAGCTGGACCTCTGTGTGAAGCACCTCAGAGGGCAGCGGCGCGGTCCCGGCACACGCAGGCGCTGCCTGCCCTGCTGCTGGGCGTAGCTCTGCTTTGTGCACAGGGCAGGAAGGTTTTTCTTCTGCTGGTATAAAAATCTTCTGAGAAATCTTGTTTACTCGCTGTCTTTGTGCCAGCTGGATTCAGGCTGCCTTAGAGAACAGGACGGGTTTGCATCTGCGGAGTGGCAGGCAGGGCTTGAACACTCCCAATGGGCAGGAATGCCAGGACCCAGGATTCTGGACTCGCCCACTTCAAGGGTCACTGTTTTCCCAGTACAGAGAGACTTGTTGGGATGCCTGGTGTTAAAAATGTGGCTCATCTGGGTGAGTCATGAGTGCACAGAGCATAGTGCCTTGCCCAGAGCAGGGGTTTGTGCTGCAGCCACCCATGGACCCAGGACCGTTCTTGATTGTTCTGGCAAGGCCCCATTTTCCTCCACTGCAGGCGGACGTGGCTGTGTCTGTAGGCATGTCCTCTCCTCCACGGCAGAAACACCTCTTGGGCAGGGAGGAGGAGACCCTTGGTGGCGTTTGGGCAGCACCTGGGTGCGGGTGGGGAGCTGCATGTGAGGGATGCTCAGCAGCAACGTCCTCGTCCCCAGTAAGATGTGCCGGCGCTGCTGGTGGTTCTCACAGCAGCTGTCCTGTGCACGAGCCAGCGCCAGCTACACCAGCAGGGTGCTCCCCAGATGCAGGTGGGCTTTGAGTTGGGAAGGAGACCCATGGCACAGTGCTGAAAACCCACCAGCTGCCTCCAGCTGGTATCTGCAGCTGGGATGAGCGCTCGGAGGGGAGTCAGCGGGAAAAAATGCAGGAATTATACCAGGTGTAGGAAAGAGAGATGCACTACTGGGGGCTCTCGGCCAGCCCTGCAGTGGGCACACCACCACCAGTCACCCCAGCCCTGCGGGACAGGGGCCAGGTGAAGGTGGCAGAGGTTTCCCAGGCACTGCTGGAGAAGAGCTCTTGGAAACAGTCTCAAGAGGGGAGGTTGGGAATAGCTGTGCTCCCTGTTCGCCTGTGTCTGAGCAATGCAGCTGCTGCTGAAAGAGGCGTGAGCAGAGTCCCCAGCCCACGGGCAGCTGCCCGCGGGGACAGTTTGTGGGACAGCAGGAGCGTAGGTCTGCACGTGAGTCAGGCTGTGGGAGCTGGGGTCCAACAGCCGGGCAGCTGCTGTTCTCGGGGTGAAGTGGTGGGAAGCAGCCGCACCGCCACCCTCACAGGGGTCCCGGGCACCGGGAGCTGCTGCTGGCCGTGTCTTCATGGTTGTGAGGAAAGATGCAGGATTCTGCCAAAGTCCAATGAGGGTGTTGCTGGTGCAGCCCATTCAGCCACATCGGGAAATTCAGTCAGAAGATGGATTTGCTGGTGTAACCAAGGAGAGGCGGTTGTTTATGTGGCAGACATGGAGTTTCTGAGGCGGTGTTTCTTTCTGCACACACATGTTCTGGAGCTCACCAGGGGCTGATCAGTATCTGAGTTTGCAGGATATGGCCCGTTTCCAGTGACAGTCGTGCCAGGCGAGAGGGGGATGCCTTTGTTCTGGCGCATTGTGTTGATTCGAGGGAAGGAAGTGGCTGGAGTTCCTGATGTTCTGGCTGCCGAGGCAGGGTCCCGGGAGCCTCTGGGATTGCTCCAGCAGGTGTTGTTGTGGAGAACAGGATCCCTGCCTTCCCAGCGACCTGGCTTTGTTCTACATGAACCTGACCCTCTGGAGACTGTGTATTGTTTTCTGCTGAAGTGGCTGCTCAGATGAAGAAAACACATGTTGGCCACTCCACCCTAGCCTCCAGAAAGGTGACCTGAGCTGTGATCTGGAGGGTCAAGAGCATTGTGCCCACTGCAGCTCTCTGCTCTGTGTAACACCCAGGAGGAAACCCTTGCTCTGGCAGACTCTGCATTTTGACCACAGACACTGGAGCCCTTGTTGCTTTCACTGAGCCCAGCACTCCCCAGATGCCCTCACGTTTCCAGACCTTCAGCTTGCCCAAGGAAGCACTGTACTGTGCTTGGGGAAGAATGAGAAAGCAGCTAAAAGCATCTGAATTTCACCCAGATGAAGCTGTGCGGGAGCCGCGCATGCAATAAGCTTATGCCAGTTCTCCAGCGGTGTAAGGGAAGGACGAGCTGGGGACAGCGTGGCTGGCCGAGCCGAGCAGCCCCGCGTCTGCCGCGGGACGCCCAGGCCGGCGCAGCAGCGCACCCATGGCCTTGGCCAGCTGGAGCAGCAGCACACTGGATGCCCCTTCCACACGTTGCTGGCTTTCTGTCAGCACTCGTCTCGGCAGCTCCACGCCTCTCCCACCCACCTGCATAGATTAAACCCCCCCCCGGCAATAAATTTCTGAGCCATGGAGCTGCAGCCCCGCAGCTGCGACGCTTCGTGCAGCGATGGGCTATTTCCAGCCTGTCCTGGGACAGAGAGGTGATTCATTGCAGCGGGGACGCACGCTATGTGCTGCTCAGATGAAAACTAATCCCGCTCCAGACCTGTGCCCCTCTCCTGGGCACATGCTTCTCCTCTGCCACTGGGATCAGAAACTTGGCTGACCCAGGAGAGCGGAGAAGCTGAATGAATTCACCCTGTCCCGAGGAGGGCCAGCGTAACCTTGCAGACCCGGCTGTGCGAGTCTCCACTGTCTTTAGATACGGGCTCGGGCAAATTCCATAACTCATTCCCCAGTGGAGAAATGGGAAAACCATGGCAGCCTGCTGCATCCCAGGAGATGTCCAGTCCCACATCTGGATCCTGCAGACCTTGGGAAAGTCTGAGCACAGACTGGGGCTGGCCAGCCCGGCGTGTGCTCGTCATGGCCGGACACTGGCTCCGGACTGTGCTGCCATCTGCAGCCCAGCGCTGCGCCAAGCCCGGGGCCATCACCAGCCGGACCCTGGCCAGGCCAGAGACGTGGGGGTGCCCAGTGGGCTTACCAAGAGAAGACCACAGTGGGAAGGAAGCTGAAAAGCTGTGGGCAGGGGTGGATGGAAAGGTCAAGGGGCCAGGTCCTGGGATGAAGGTGGAACTGGAGGGGATGGGATTGTGACAGGGTCACAGGAGGAAGGGAAAAGTCTCCAGCTGCAGCACTGGGCTGCCCCTTCCTGTACTGCTGGGGTCATGGGTGGGTTTGGAACCAATGCAGGGTGAGCAGGGCTGGTAGACCTGAGCTGAAACACTGCAGAGCCCCAAGCTGCCGTGGGCAAAGCAGGTCCTGGTTACAGTTACTTACCAGGGGCACTAAGGGAGGATGAGCCCTGCCCGACATCACGTAGCTGGGTGTGGGGACTGGGTCCCAGGCGAGGTGTGTGTGTCTCACTGGCTCCGCTCTGTGTCTTGCAGGATGAAGTGAAGCTCCCATCTAAACTGAGCATCAGCAAGTCTCTAAAGGAGGGTGAAAAGCTGGAGAAGGAAGGTGAGGGCGAGGAGGTGCCTGCAGGTGAGGACCATGCAGAGGAGGACCACGTCCAGCTCTCCTCGGATGAAGAGGTGGAGATTGAAGAGATTATTGAAGAGTCACGGGCAGAGCGCATCAAAAGGAGCGGCATGAAAAGAGTGGATGACTTTAAGAAGGCATTCTCAAAGGAGAAGATGGAGAAGACTAAGCTAAAGACCAAGGAGAACCTGGAGAAGACCCGCCACAACTTGGAGAAGACCCGCCACAACCTGGAGAAGAGGATGAACAAACTGGGCACCAAGATTGTGACTAATGAAAGGAGAGAGAAGATGAAGACCTCTCGGGACAAGCTGAGGAAGTCTTTCACCCCTGACCACACCATCTATGCCAGGTCCAAGACAGCTGTCTACAAAGTGCCACCCTTCACTTTCCATGTCAAGAAAATAAGAGAGGGAGAGGTGGAGGTGAAAGCCACAGAGCTGGTGGAGGTTGGTGGAGAGGAGGGAGAAAATTCGGATCTGCTGCGTGGGGAGAGCCCCGAGATGCACACGCTGCTGGAGATCACAGAGGAGTCCGACGCGGTACTGGTGGACAAGAGTGACAGCGAGTAGGACAGGCTGCAGCGCGGACTCCTCTGTGATCTCCAGCAACCACGTAACCATTCACATTTCGAGATCTCCCTGCCCTGGTGCCCCAGGGAAGTGTACACGATGCATCTTTACTACCCTGCGAGCCGACGCCAGTCCCCTGCCTGCTTGGACAAGGTGTATTTTATATTTTAGTTTTAGCACACAGAAACGTTAGGAACACGGGACTGTTTTTCTTACACTGTGGAATCACCATTAGAGACCATTCCTACCGCAGGCTGCCCAAGAGCCTTCCAGCGCCGGAGCCGAAGAAGGGCCGTGGGTGACGGGACCAGCCCAGCTGGAGAGTGCTAAAACCAAGATAGCGGCCGTACACCTGGAAAGCTCAAGTGTCCTCCATAGCAAAGACCTTGATGTCAAGAAAGCTTCCTGCCCAGCAGCCCCCACCACCCTCTCCCTGTGCCGCCGAGACGCCTGGCACCCACGAAGGCCACGCTGCGGGGAGCAGAGCAGCTGCAACGCACCCGGTGCACGGAGGGAAGAGCAGAGCGAGTCCTGTTGACGGGCAGAGCGCGGGCGAAGCCGAGCCAGCCGCACGGCACGCAGCCGGGTCTGCTCCTCTCTGCCCTCCTGAGGACTGGGTTACGTGGTGGTGCCTTCACCACGAAGCTGCCCCTTTGCCGGGACTACCGGGGCCACTGCTTCTCCCCGCTGCACCGGTGCCGTCTCTGCGGCAGCCCCGGGCCGCGGCAGGAGCAGTGCAGCCACATGCTCCCCTGCCCCGGTTACAGACCCGGCTGCCGGCGGCCCAGCGACCATGGGCAAGTCCTCGCCGGGACAGGGAGTGCTGGGTCCAGTACCTGCACACCCGCAGCGTTCCCGGCAGCAGGCAGTGAGGTACAAACTCACTGACTGAGGAGAGGGGACGTGCCGGTGGCGGTGCCACAGCAGCCACCGCCGGCTG
>JAVFHW010071139.1:0-17693 GCA_032159205.1 Eurystomus glaucurus suahelicus
ATTCACAGGTCAGCTCCAACTTGGGGCCTCACAACTCAGGCCCCAGGACTTCAACAGGACACACATCCCAGCAGAAGTTTCCATTTGTTTTTCTGAGCTATGGAATGAGCCTACCTTGCTGACTGAGATTGCATGCATAAATTTTAGTGCTGAAGCTTGCTGAGTTCAATCTGAGTCTCACTGTAGATCAAAACTAGTGTACCTCTGATTCTAACAGTGTTTAGAGTCTAAAATCCTAGATTATTTTTTGTCTTTTGTCTTCAAAAACTGTCCAAGTGAAAATTTAATATGAATGGTGGCTTTTAAAAAAAAAAACCCAACCTATTATGAACACTGTGCTGAATTCCATTTAGTGATATTTTGCTCATCTAAAAAATCTTCAAGGTAAACAGTTACTGGGTAATTCTGTGAGCCAAGTATGAATTAAATACTATGGACAATAAACTATCCAGAAAACATCTATGCTTCTATCTTATTGAATTTGTTTTCAAAGTATTCACAATGCTTTCCTGAACAACAACAAAAAAAAGCAAGAAAAAGAAAACAAACAAAAAACCCATAACAAAACACACACACACAAAAGCCCTCCAAAAAACAGTGAAGTTGATAATATGGCATGAGAGAATTCAATAATATTTCTGTATCTGCTAGCTACTATGTGGAAGGACCAGTGAATTGTTTATTATTCTAACTTCAGTGGTTTATATTCACATAGACTGAAAAGGCCTGTGAAGATTCCCCAGAGCATATCATGGCAATGATTGTTTTAGAAAGACAGCATAATAGGAGATTAATTCCATTTTACTCTGGTTAAGGTCTATTTTCAGTTGAGTTTTACACTCTAATCTCATTACAGAAGGAGTTTTACTAGATGGTTGTATGGAACCAAAAAGAAATGTATGTGCATGGAGATGTTTAACGGGACGTTGGACATTGTGCATCAGACCAGTAAAACTTTGCTTACCTGCTTGTGTTTCACAACACTGAGGCAATGGAGTAACAGTAAACTGACTTTCTTTATTATTATTATTATAATTCTTGATTATGGAAGCAGAAATAAATGTTAAGTATCTGGAAATAGATGATAGATTTATAGCTGAACTCTGTGCTCTGCACATAAAGCTGTGGAAGTAAAATACTTAGTTTACTGTTAAGTCCTGATTTACAAAAGCTGACTGAGCATTTGGTAGAGGTAACCTTGTTAGAATTCTAGGCAGATGTTATGAAATGTCTTGGGACACTCATGGTTCAAACACAAGGATGCCACAGAGCTTTCTTGCCTAATATTAGCTACTACCTTACACTCTTCTCTTTAGATCCATGAATTACCAGTACTCAGAGTAGTTCATTCAACTCAGTCAAGATATTTCTTAGAAACCCTGGGGAATCTGTGCAAGTGCTTGGATTACTTTGAAAATGTTTCAGTTTCCTGCTCTTAAAAATCACTATCCTAAAGGATAGAGATGTCTTAGGAGCTGCAGCATTATTCAGAATCACTTTTATGAAACTGTTTCAAAATTTAGAAAAGGTATGTTTACTTAAAACCTCTGATTTCTGTAACACAGCAGCAATTCATAAGTCTCAGAAAATGAAATTCATTATGAGGATCATACTTAAGGTTTTGCTCTAGCATTCCTTGGCTGTTTTGTGGGGATAACTAATAGCAGCTGGCATATCCTTGAAAGTTCCTAAAGTAAAATCTCTTCTGTTCCTATTTTTTACAGGAAGATTATAACTAGCTACATATCCAGGTCCTGCTCTGAATGAAATATTCCCTAGGTAGTCCTCAAAAAAGTTTTCTTTCCCTTTCCTTCCTTTTTTTTTTTTGTTTAAAACAATTCTTCCATTTTCCTCTAATTTGGCAATGAGACCTCATGCAATACTGCTGAAATTTACCTATCACATTTCTTTCTCCTTTTCTAAATGTTGCAGAAATTTTAATAATAAAATACCCCTATAAAAGTGATGAAGTTCAGCTTGTGAGATTCTTTTATTAGAGCAAGAGTATCAAATAAGAAGCAAAGATTAATTTGAAGATTGAGTTTTCCTGACGCACTGGTGGGATTTAGGTGAGCCCGTCATACCTGAACTGTAATACACCTAAGAGATATGTCCAAAGGTATTTTTCATAGCTTTTACTCAGCATTGTCCTCGATGGAGCAGGACCTAGGCAATGATAAATACCTAGGACCTGGGTATTTAAGTACCAGACCTATTAGGGAAATGGGTATAAAAGATTAACAGTTGGGTAGCAGTGAGATTCTTGAAACTGCTGGTTTTAACTCCAGGGTGCTGCCCCCAACCCAATCGAGGTTGACGCTGTTGAAGCTAGACTAAAATCAATCTTCTTTCATTTTTCTCTTTTTTTTTCTCTATTAGACTCTGCACTCTGATATACTCTCAGCAGGAGGAGTAGATAGCGACCGCTTGCAATCTCAGGCATAGGTGATTAGGTTACTTGTTGGAGAAATGAGTTGTAATTTTCCAGACTGAGGAGGGAGCAAGATCCAAACTGCCTGCTTGCCAGAGTGCAAAAACACAATTCTGAATTGACACAGTTGCTGAAATATTTAATCTGAGGAAGTTGTTTGATTAGGCAGAAATAGTACTCTGGAGGCTGGATTCCTTCCTCTCCAGGTACCAGTCAATAGGCAATAGAAAGTTACGCATTTCAGAGGCTGTTTCAACTCCATGTACATGCCAGGTTTTTTTCAGCCTCTTAAACAAGCCATTTTTCCTCTGTCCTCTTTTACTCTTACAAAACATTTACAATGACCACACTCCTCTCTCAAAGGTCCCAGTTAAATGTCTAAATTGAGGCAAACTCTATCTGGTCCTAAAAACCTCTAGAGCTTTTTGTTAAAGAAGTGCCCTGACAGATGCAGCTGCTGCACAGGACATTTTAAATTAGGCATCACCGTAAATTCTCTCATGAACTCTAGGCCATAGTCATTAAACTTCACGCTTTTGCTTTCTGTTGTTGACTGCAGAAACCTTCCTGTTAAAAAGTCATGTTAAATCCCAGTGTGACATTCCAAGGTTACACTATTCTGACTAAGTGCAATTCACATCAAGTAATATTAGAAGCAGAATTTCAACGTTGTCGATACAATAACTTGTATCACAGTTTTTCCTGTATATTTTCCAAATTTATATTATGAACATTTGTGTTCTGTAATTAGCGTGGAAAGATGATGGTCTCCATAAAGTATAATTTCCCTAAAATGTTCAATTATCTTTACCCATAGGTTACTATATTTCACTTTTAAGACCAGCTTCATTTCATTGAAATGTCTTGTCAGGCTTGAAGGGATGTGAGTTTCTAATGGCAAGCACATATATATGCACAGACCCTAATAAACCTGTGGTATAATTATGAAGAAGTATGTTGGTTACTGACAGTGAAAAACAAAAATACAAAACCTTATTTAAGAAGTCGGAATGTGATACTTTTGGATGATGCTCTTGCTTGTTCTGGGAAGAATTATTGCATCCTTAATCACAGATGAGGTTCTTAGAAAATAGTTTGCCTCAAGCAAGTAAGAAATTGAAAGAAGAAATGAATGTACAGAAGACTCCCAGCAATCTATTTTTCCAATGTGACCAAACAGAAATGTTTGCATGCAATTAATGTAGTTGAAATAAACATATTGCAACACTAAATGTGATTTTAAGGCACTAGGAGACTCATTGAAGTGAAGCAACTGCATACATTACTGCTATACTAAATTTTAAAGAAAACCCACAAAATCCCAAGAGTTTCATTTCCAGAAGTCACTACCTCACAAAAGCTACTGCAGGAGGTCAACACTTAGCCATCATTACTGTAAACAGTCCTTTTCCTTTATCTTTAGTGTTATTTCATTGTAACATACATCCGTGGTTGACTAATAATATTGACAAGTCCTTGTCTGTATTGTTTGTTTCTACACATAGCTGAAGCCAAGCAGAGAAGTCAGAAGCATGACCACAGTGCATGAAAGCAATACTGATGGTTTAAGCATACATTTACTACTGAACTGGACAAAAAGAAACATTTAAAAAAGGACGGGCTGCTAAGTGAGTAATCACTGAGTAGATCTCATGTCATTTGCTTAAATATTGACTAGAGAACATAAATGTTGAAATTGGAAGACATTTATGGATCTAGACTGGCCTTTGTGTCCCATTCATGTGATCATAGAATCATAGAATCCTTCTGGTTGGAAGACACCACTCAAGATCATCAAGTCCAATCATTAACCAAGCACTGCCAAGTCACCAATAAACCATGTCCCTTAGCACCACATCTACATGTCTTTTAAGTACCTTCAGGAATAGTGACTCCACCACTTCCTTGGGCAGCCTGTTCCAATGCTTGATAACCCTTTTGGTGAAGAAATGTTTCCTAATATCCAATCTAAACCTCCCCTGGAACAACTTGAGGCAATTTCCTCTTGTCCTATTGCTTATTACTTGGGAGAAGAGACTAGACCCCACGTCACTCCTTTCAGGGATTTGTAGAGAGCAATCCACTGAGTCTCCTTTTCTCCAGGCTGAACAAACAGTTCCCTCAGCTGCTTCTCATAGGACTTGTGCTCTAGAAGCTTCACCAGCTTCGTTGCCCTTCTTTGGGTGTACTCCAACTCTCAATGTTGTTCTTGGAGTGAGAGGCCCAAAACTGAACACAGTGTTTGAGGAGTAGCCTCATTAGTGCTGAGTACAGGAGGACAATAACTCCCCTGGCCCTGGCCACACTGTTTCTGATACATGCCAGGACGCTGTTGGACTTCTTGGCCACCTAAGCACACTTCCGGCTCATATTCATCTGGCTGAAGTGGTTATTGTCTTGGTTTTTGAATAAAAAAAAACACTAGGCTGTGCAGGACCGATGCTCACCTATCCCTTTTAAGTAAGATGCAGGCTTTTGCCAGCCAGCGTCCGTTCTGGAAGCATTCTGAGAAGGATATTTTGGAAGATTAGTAAACAGCACGGTGATCAAGAATGTGTCAAGGCTTCAAGTGCCTCAACAGGGTCAGAAAACACCTTCCTTCTTCCTATGAGTCTAGCTGCCTGTGTTCAAGGTCAGCTCTGACATTGTGAAGCCATGTAACCTTGGATCAAATTTCTTTAAACACAGAAAAATGCATCCTTACCCCAGGAGCTGCACTTCAGCCATGTCCTTGGAATTCATCCTTACCTGGGCTTCACTACAGAACTTCCTGTGCCTCCCTTGCTGATCCTGACCTTGCTTTACTGACTTGTCTTCATAGCTTGACCTCTGACCTGCCTCATCACAGCAGACTTCCCTGATAATCACTGGATTATTTGGCTGACCCTGGTTACTGTCCTCAGACCTACTCTGCTCTTCTTGTTACAGCACTGTGGCACTGTACCCCTTGTTGCTGAGATCATAGCCCCAGCCTATGACTCCAGCTCCCGGCTCTCTTGCAGAGCAGACACTCCTGACGTGTCCTAACAGAGGGCTGCAGTGGAGGGAAATGAAAAATAGAGGCCACCGTATTTCTGGATGGTATATAATCTGTTAATATTAGCACTTGCATACCTTCTGTGTTCTACTCTCACATATCTTTATATGTCTTTTAAACTCAGAAGGAGAAGGATGTTGAGGGAAATATTCCAACTTTTCTTTAAAAATGCTAGTGGCTGCCGAGTGTAAACAGCAAGGGAGCTGAAAACAGACGGCACTTCTTCATGCTCCAAAAATGCACCAAATCCTTGCAGATGCCTGGAATGAGAAGAACAGGAAAGATTTCAGAAAGACCCTTTAACTGAAAAATAATGATTTGCGGGGTATTCTGACAGAGAAAGATCAGGCTTGAGACCTGGTTGGTGAGGAGGTTCAAGGAGATGATTCAGCTGTGCCAAGCAAAACATGCAAAACTTCACATTCATTCCGAAAGCATTAAAAACAATAGGGTGTCATTGTGCTTGTGGTGCAGTTTGACTGATTTGTTGGAAAGAAAGTAGGGTTGCTTTATTTACTCTGAACTGGAGAGAGGAATGTCACATTGTCTGTATTAACCATATGTTTCCATCCTTTCCTACATTTAAATGCAGATATATTGACACACATTATTTTCCGCTGTATACCTCTCTCCTAACCCTGGTTCCATGCTTTAGCTACTTCAGTTAAATGCAGGATTAGCAGTAACAGTGAGTTTATTTTTATTTTACATATGCTTCATATAACCATTAACATATGACCATTTATCTGAATGCCTTTCTTGTGTATCCATGATGCACACAGCAATTCCATCCCAGAAGTGACTGGTCAAAGATGCACAGATGAGTAAGGCTGAGTTTTATTCAATCTGGACTATTTTAAGTAAGCTATTGTGATTTGTACCCATTACTGCTCATATTGATGTTTCTAAATGCTGTGACATCAGAGCAGAGATGGATCACAATTCTAATCCAACTCTTTCTAAAATAAATAGAGGAATCTCGATTACTTCTACATTAATTTAATTCACATCTGTATGGGAGTAGGAAACTTAGTCTTCGGGAGTTAAGAAAGACCATCTTTTGGATGAACCCATTTTGGGATGTTAAGGCTGATGTAAACATTCAATCAATTTGAGGAATCTGTTCAACATGGTCTCCTCTTGACATTCAGACTAAATGAATTTCCTCCCCATGTATCTGACGCAAATACTTCTGAGGTTGATGAAACTTCTTTGGACTCAAAGAAAGAGATAGGCATATTTTCAAAATTCCTAATCGCTAGCAGGAAATAACAGTTAGAGCATGATCTGCCAATTAGTGATAAAACATGATGCTGATGGAATCAAGACCTATAACGAAAACTATGTAGTTGTGGCAAAATGGTTTTGTAACTGGAACTAGAAAAGCATTTAAAAAAAAAATATAAACTATTAAACTCATAAATTCCTTAGCCTTATTTTGACCCATCAGGAAGTTTTAGATTTGCAGTTAAGACTGAACACAACAAATGTGCCAGTTTACCAGAAACGCAGGTATTTTAACAACTCTTTGTGCCCACGCTTTTTGTAGAAGGGAAATCCTGGCATGTGGCCTGGGCAGGAATTCAGTATGCAAGAGAGAAAACTAGTGTGGACAGCTGGAGAGCAAGAACCCAGGAACATACCAGTGAAGTCTCTAGTCACTTCTTGTAACACCGAGCCATTGTAGGAACTCTGGGATGACAGGGTACCTGAGTGCTGGCATTTCTTGAAACTTGACAGGAAGCTAAATTCTATGTCACAGCTCCAGGAGAGAAAAGTCAGGTACAGAGAGGTCCAAAAGAACTTGAATTCGTAGCAAAAAATTAACATTGCCAGCTTTACTGTCTGAGCCTGGAACGTGGGCTCACCAATCCAACACAATATACATGCTGTACTTTCTCAAGAACCATGGTCAAGTTGTTACATCAGCTTAATTGTGGAATCAAGTCAAAGCTCTGTTTTGATAACAGGGCTTTATTCACTCATATAAATGCGGTGCTTTAGGGAATTAACACGGATGTGCTCTAAATGTGATTCTTGACAGAAACAGGGCTTGTGAAATCAAAGACATGAATCAGAGTAGGAAGCTGTGTTCCTCATGTTATGTTATATATATGCTTGAATTTTTACAGTCAGGCACTTGTTTAAGAAAATTACATGCTCCATTTAGTGAAAGCGATGGAGCTGCTTTAGTGGGAAACAGAAGTAATGAATGAAGTGTGAGGATGGAGACCTCACATACGGAATATGGCTGTGGACAAGAACAGATTTGGTCATCAATGGAATAATGTATATTTACAGAACGACTGAGTTTACTACAGTGATTTGTCTTTTCATTGTCATTCATTAAGTTACTTAATCTCCTACTTGCCTCCAGAGAAGGAACTATATGAATGTACACTATGGTCTCATTTATTTTTATATGGCACTGCTCATATTTAGACTCCTTTAGGGTGTTATGATGATTTGATCATTATAATAATCCATAATAAAAATATAGCACTCTGTATACTTGTAGTTAATATCTACTAGAAAAATCCTATCCATTGTTATGTGAGAAACAGAACTATTCACTGCTTATGTAAGCAAAAAGCCAAATAAATTTTATGTCTCAAGCTGCCGCCATCTCAAAAAAATTTATCACACATTTTCATTCATTCATACATTGGCACCTTTGGAGACCTTTGATATCCTCTGATTCTGGACTCACTTAGGAAATGTGTTGTCATCTTATCATTAAGTCCTCATTTAAAAGTTTGTTTTCTGTATATTAGTACATTTTCAAGTGGCATTCATATGAAGTGATTAGCTTGCGCAACTCCTAGATGAGCATTTTATGTTTACAAATACATCCTATTTTCTCTGCAAGTTTATTTCTATAATGTGCTCCCTCTTGCCACTCACACATGCAGGGAATTGTTTTGCAACTGCAACATGACACTTTCTATCTATCACAGATAATCTGTTCTTTGGCTAGTCAGCTATATTGACCTATGCTTTATGCTCTGCCCGACCTTGAAGGTGGGGAGATCATAATATTTTGATTATATCTAAACCACTTTGAAAGCATTCTCACTAATGAGCAGAATAAACAGAACAGTGGAATGACATAGGACATGAGAATGCAGTGTGTTTTTCCAGCCGGGTAAAGCAGCTTAATAGATCAGACAGACAAAGTAGTTTTCTGACAAAGTAGAATAAGATATTTAAGCTCTTGCAGGATTACAGCACTGATCCTTTTCACAGGAATGATGAAAGATGCTCAGATGCTTAAGTGTCTTTCTGGACCACAGCCTCAATAAATTACAAATTTAGAAAAATTGTTTGTCCTATGGCTTCCTTCTGAAACACACCAGGTGTCGTGTGTACATACATCCCCACAGTAATTGTACAAATGGATTTTCTGCTACACAATTTTTAATGAGGAGGACTGATTCTTAGCCAGGTACATGGCTCTGCGGAATTTCCTTTAGCTGATGATTTCACCCTAAGTTCTCGGTGTCCTTATTTATTTATTTTGTCTGAGTGTTCAAGTTTACTGTGATAGCTCAGGATGGATATTCCAAAGATAAATTTTTGTCAATAATATAACCAGATCAGGTGCTTAAACAACCCTCTAAGGCAAGGTTAGGGGTTAAGGTTAGAGCCTTAAACTGCTGAGATTCACATGTAGTAGTATCATTCTCATTTCTACCTCCTCAATTTCAAAGCTGAGTGGGAGTTTTTTTTTTTTTTTTTGGAAAAATTATATTGTGTCTTTTGCGTGGATTCTTGGTATTGAATCACAGAATACATCCAGAAGATACTTCTAAGTAAGGATGTAAATGACAGAATTTACTTCACCTAACATTAAAGGTGATACTCATCTCCAAATTCAGAGATACATGGGCTAATTTCAGCTGTTCACACACAGGTATCCTGTGCCTTTTGAGGTGCCCTGGGTTGTCTGTGATATTTGCCAAGGGATGTCAATTATGGGAGACCTGTGTCATCCTAGGGCAGCTGGAGGCCAGGCCAGGTATCCCAAGGCATTTCAACTGGTACGACTTATTTACATGTGGGCATCTCCTCACCCTCTCAGCCAGAAGCTGGGAGACTTGTTCCTTGAATAAAGATCTCCACTCCCCTAAAATGAGCCTAGACACCACGGACATGATTCATTTGTGTCAACTTTGGTATCTACTGCCACTTGAGATGCTTGATGACATCCTATATAGCTGGCAAAAATGACATAGGATTCAAAGAAAATCTGTGACCTTCTGGAGCACCAGTTAGACACCAGATAGATGAGGTTTTCAAGGATCATAAAAAATGACAGTAGACACTTGAATTGAAACCTTAGCCTAGAAGTAGAAGCTTATATTATAAACATCTACATTTAGGGAAAATTAGTCCTGTCTTGGAATAACAGAGAGCATCTGGACATTTTGCTTTCCTTCTTACCAGGGCAGAATTATACCTTACAGTACATTAATGACTTCTTCCAGTTTTATACTTCTTCCAGTCTTATTTGATACGCTTCCAGTATTTTTTCCAATGAAGTTGCCAGCAAATGCATTTCTGTGTCAATAAGCATTTCCAGAATATAAATTTATGTTCTGGACATAAGGGAACAGTTCAGATTTAAGGCTCATTTGTTTTACGGCCTTTGAGCTGACATTATCAATTACCATTTCAATTAGTGCTAATTGAATTGCTGAGGTTTCTAGATGGTGTGCTGATAGCAGTAACTCATTTCATCTAGACCAAAAAACTGCCAGGATCTTTCAATCACACACACTGGAAATTATCATATATAGATGCTAAAAGGTGAACTTACTAGGTAAAACAAAAGCAGCTGTCAAATACACTCTAAAACTCACTGTGACTCTTAAAGACCTTGAATACATGTGTAACTTCTTTAAAACCTCAAAATAATAAAGAGTATAATTTATTACAAAAACCTGAACTTAATTGTCATGACAGTTTAGGGGGTTTCTTTGGTGTCAGGTGTTATGCTCACAAAGCACGATTTCACTCAAACATTACAAGGAGATACTCCTCTGATTTCTGAATCTCCAGGAGACAATTAATGTTGACAATATGGATGTGCTTGCATGTATGAGCTCTTAAAAATGTTTTGCCAATAAACTGACATATGACTGATCCAAATGTCCCAGAAGTGGTTTTGGTGTTTTTGTGACTGTTAGAATTTATATTTGAAAGAACATCACAAAAATGGAAAATTTTGTTGATAGTGAATTTTTACCTCCCTTCTTTCCATCCTACATTTTTTCCTATATGTTTGACAACTATCATGCAAGGTATAAAGTATGTGATGTCACTTAAAAGGACTGGCTCCCTAGAGACTTCCTGAGGTCACTGTGCATTGCCAGGGTCCACCCAAAGAGCTTGATTGCAAATCAGGAGCCCAGGGAGCTCTGTGTCAAGTCCACATACCACAGCATTCTTTAGGCCTGATGCTCAGATTATCTATGATATTTGAGTGCACTTTGTTGATATTGCCTTTTCTGTTTATAGAAACCTAAAAAAAATAATCTTAAAACCTCTCAACAAAAGCGCCGAAGGACTGTACACTTGGCAAAGTTTATTCAAACCACAGCTTTTCACATAGTATTTTCACTGTCCTGCCCCCACCAGTATCAGGAAGTGCCATTGAAGCAGATGAAGAAAATAAAAGGAGAGTACTAAACTTTTGCAAACCTCAGAAGAGCTTTGAGGTTTGAGGAAGGATCTCAACCAATTCTTATTTTATCTGAATCTGATCTTTTTTGTTCCTAAGGGTAACATGATTCCTCTCCCTCCTTACTCTCCCAAACGCCTAAAAACTGGTGGCTGAAAAAAACTCAAGAGGAAGGATTGTCCAGTAATTAATGAATCCACCTAAGACTGAGACAATTCAGCCTTAATTTGATTTTCAGATGTATACATCCTATGTAACTTTTCCTCTCTGTGCATCAACTTTCCTTATTTAAAAAAAAAAAAAAAAAAAAGGAGAAAAGACATTTCTTTTTTTGTCACAGAAGTGCTGAGAGACTAAAGCCACTAAAATGATAGAATGGAAAAAATACTATGCTAAGGGGCAACCATAAGTTCCTTAGGACATGTTTGCAAGTTTCCAAGTGATTAATTTATCACAGCTTAATGCATTGTTGCTTTCCAGCCGAATTGTGATTGCTGACCGTAGCATTCTGGCTAACTGCAAATGTGAATTAAATGTTGTAGCATAAACCATTATGCAGGAGATTAAAGATATAGCACATTACTTTGCAAGTAGGAAAGTGTAGGAGATCACACAGAAAGCTACTACTAAACAATTGAGTCAAATGTGAAAACCATTCCACTCACATGGAACTTACCTTTTGGTGAAAACACACTTTGATTGCATTTATTAAAATTCTATCAGAAATATGTAATCATCCACTAACTGTTGATACACACAATTTAAAATGTTTCATTGGTGTGCAGGGCTGCTTGACAACCTAGCTTTTGTTCAAGCTCATTCCTAATTGATTATCTTGTAATGAAGGGTACAGGAAGGGCATAGGAAGAAGAAAGCTCAAAATTGCCTTGTAGGCATAAAATGTGTGTTGATTTACAGTACTGAAACTTTTTTTATTATTCAAATTACTTCGTAATATTGTCGCTGGATTTACTCTGGAATGGGGTTATCACACACATTTGTCCCATTGGTCTACATCTCAGCAGTCAGAGTGGGTTTATTTTGGCAGGCTGGAAACAATGTCAGTGGTTCTCTTTTTATTCAAAGCAGCAATTGGCACACTTGCAGCGTGCTTAATGGTTTGTTTTCAGAGAAAAGAAACTTGTTACAATTTGGGAAAATGTATGTATACATAAATGTATATAATCTTAGATATGTAGATGTAGTTATATATGGATACATATATGCACATACTACATATATATATATACACAAATACATACACGTGTACATTTTAGAAGCCACTGACCTTTTAAAATTAGCTTCTTCCTTTTTTTAAGACTAAAATTGTCTTCTCAAATATTCAACCTCAGACATACTTCCCCTCTTTTCATCTCCCGGTGAATGTCATTAAGAAACGTCCTTATAAACTACAGTGGTGGATGGTTTCAAAAAGCAGTTTCATTGTACTTGCCAAGGAAATTTTAGTAATGTCTCATTATAGTTGTTGAATGGATTTAACAGTAACTTTAGCCAGAATGAATGATAACTGAATCTCAAGAGCTTTGATTTAGCCCTGATAGGCCTGCAAAAGTTCAAATACACATCTGGGAGCCACTGAAAGTAGAGGAAGGCTCACTGTTGGCATCAACTGCCTTTAGAAGTTGGATTCAGAATTTGCATCAAGTGCCCAGTGTGTTTAGGTTCCTCCTTTCCCTCTTGGCCCCACATGACTCCTGTCTTTTGAAAGACATCATTACAAACCCAAGCTTCATTATACCGTTGAAATTTGCTTCTTACTTTTTTCATCCACTTTTAGTGGATGATTTTCTAAAACTTTACACCATTTCCACCTGCTTCAGCTCAAAATGTATTTGTTGGGTGCACGTCAATTCCCACTTCTTGAAGTCCTTCATATACAACGTCTTTGCTTAGACAGTCCTTGCACAGACATATCTTAACCCAGACAGAACGCAGCAGCACTGCATGGCTTGCTTGCACAGTACATTCCAGATGGGATGTCATTTTTTTTTTTCCAGTGTCCCATAAATGCCATTAATGCAACTCATTATTCCAAATTCAATTTAAAAACATTAGGCTGAAGTGAGTTAAAATTACAATAACCTTGTTAGATGAAATAAGGATGTTTGTAACACATCTTCAGGAACAGCCTCCATTATCTCTGAATAGCTTTATTACTTTCTCTTCAATCCCATCATTTTTTCCTTTTTAATTAATTTGTAAAACACAGAGGTTTATGCTCTCTGATGTCTGATAATAATGAAACCTTCCTTTGAAATTTCATCTTGTCTTATATTTAAGTCCTTCAGAACAGACAACAGACATAAATCCTTCTGAACAGACAACAGACATGTTCTAATCAATTATTATAGAGAAATTTCCTTCTAGTACTTATATTTTCTGTTCCCAAACAAGACCCCACAGAGTTGACTAGCTAAATTGCCAAAACACGCTCAATTCCTGTGAGGGTAAGCAGGAGTGTAAACCCACAGATATCTGATAATGTCTGATAGCTTGATTATGCAAATTTAAATGAAATGAAAACTCAGTTTGAGAAAGCTTTCTTGCAGTTTTATGCTTTCCTTTGCTTTGTGCCTGCTTTCTTTGAGTCTCAGCTTCTCTCTCCTTGGGAATGATTTACTACTAAGTCTATGCTACTTAAGAGATTTAGGCTGTATGCCGCTGAACTAAGCAATGCTTTAAACAAATATCATATACAATATAGTATTTTTCAGTAATTTGTAATTACGTTTCTTGGTGTGTTAGATTTAAAAAAAAAAAAGACATCTTTGCTCATATTTACTCTTTTAATCTTTATCCTAAACTTTAGGAAGAACAATCATACCTTTGCTTCCATCCATCAAGTTATTCCTGTTCTCTTTCACTTACACACTGTATTATTCTCACTTGGAATATAAATTTCAAGCATAAATTTTTCTTGCAGACTAAGAAATTAAACAATAGATTGTAAAATATAGTCTCAAATTTAATTCAAATTGTTATAGCTTTTCCCTTTCCTTAATTACCTGTAAGAGCCCTACTAAAAATGATTTATAAAGGCGTTTAATGCTGTATTTCAACAACTCTTTTCCAGAATTTATACTTTCTTGCTGTGTTGTAAATTTATGGAAGGTGATCTATCTTTAGCCTCCCTTGGAGGCTACTTGCTTAGTGCTTGATGTGATGTTCAGTTTATTCTTCTTACTTTCTAAACACAGTAATCATGAAGAAAGATCCTGCCAGTTTTTGAAAAGTCTTGTGGCACTTTCTCGGAGATTGTTTATTACCTTTCACAAAAGTGGTGACTGCCCCTTTTCTTTTGTGTTAACTTTTTTCATTCTTGTAGATATTAATTTTTTGAGGATTTTTTTTTTTTTCTGGGTTGGGGGAGATTAACATTCAAAAAATGTTAATTTCATTAATATCTCTGTGAATAAGTAAATGTCTTATTTAACCTTCTAGTCTTAATATATGCGTTTCTTCTTAGTTATATTTTAATGAATTCTGCCTAGTGAACTGAAAGAGTCAGCAGAAATCCTACCTCTGAGCTAGGACATACAGGAGAAAGTCTTTCATACTTCAGTATCTTTGCCATATAACACACAATAAACAAATAGAATACTATGGTTTAGGATAAACATCATTTTAATAAAAACACCAATGGTGTTTATCCCAACAGCATTGTTTTTTTTCAATCACAACTAGCAAAATTACAATACCTAACTACCTCTGAATAGAATTTTTTAACCTAAAAGTACTCCAAGTAACCTTCATGGGAATGAGTAAATTTTTATTTAATATAAATATGGATGTCATGATCTGCCTGTAATCTAATTTATACATTAGCACAGAAAATAATGCACCCTAGAGAGGAGGAGAAAATGCTGCAAAAATAGTTTCTGCTTTTCGTTTGTGTGCCTGAGGATTGAAGTATCCATTTATTTATTTTTCAATAACTGACTCAAGGTATAGCAAAGTTTTGGGTCTCAGATAACTCTTCTAATATTTTTTCTAACATTGTGGCATTTCTGGCATGCCCATGATAAAATAAATCTTCCTTACTTAGAGGAACCCTTTGAAAAACAATATTTGAATAGATTTTCTCTTGCTGAAGACAGCTGTCACTTTTTCTTCCCGTATCTCTTGGGTATCCAGGGTTGTAAAGGTCTTCTTTTGAATTTATTTTATCATTCTACATTTGTTGCTCATATGGTCGACATTTGCTGGCTCTATGGCATATGTGTTATGCAAACCCCAGTAACTAGAGTGTTTTGAACAGCCATGAGCTGTAATTCCAAACATATTAAGAGATTAAAATAATTGCACTGTTTAATTTTACAAGCTTTCCACAACAAACATAGCCATCCAGTCCTATACTAAAAGAAAACGAAGTGACGACAAGGTCTATACTGTTTTCCAAGGTTAGCTGTGAAATGACTTTCTTAGACCACATAGATTAAGATAATGGCTTTGCTGCTCTTGCACACCCAAGCCTTCCAGCAGGATTTGTTATAATATAGCTATATGAATTATTTCTGATCTTCACCTGCAGCTTTTTTTAATAACATCATCAGGAGCTACATGAGTCTGAATTGCTACTGTTGCCTGTTAGAAAAGCCCATAAGTACCATACCGGTACATGGTCAGGGCTCAGGGACTTGTACCTGCTCATATCTGCAAAGCGTTAGCCCAGACTCTGGCTTAGTTTCGGCTTGTGCCACACAGCCCTCTCCTAGACAGTCCTTAGCTAGTGTTCAGAGGACCTTGTTTCTCACCAGAATGTGGGTATAAGCTGTGTTGTGCTATCACTTCCCAGGGTCATAAAAATGGCCACGGTCCATTTCTTTTACCAAGATCATAGAATCATAGAATCATTAAGGTTGCAAAATAAGATTGTCAAGTCCAACCATCAACCCAACACTACTGAGATCACTAAACCATGTCCTGAAGTGCCACTTCTACATGCTTTTTGAACACCTCCTAGGGATGCTGACTCCACCACTTCCCTGGGCAGCCTGTTCCAATGCTTGACCACTCTTTTAGTAAAGAAATTATTCCTAATACTCAATCTAAACCTCCCCTGGCACAACTTGAGGCTGTTTCCTCTCATCTTGTTGCTAATTACTTGAGAGAAGAGACCAACACCCACCTGTCTACAACGTCTTTTCAGGTAGTTGTAGAAAGCAAGAAGGTCTCATCTGAGCCTTCTCTTCTCTAGACAGTCCCAGTTCCCTCAGCCACTCCTCGTAAGACATGTTCTCCAGAACCTCACCAGCTTTGTTGCCCTTCTCTGGACCCGCTCCAGCACCTTAATGTAGCCAATGAAGAATGAGTATATGAAGGCTGTGTTTACTTTATAGTTTAATTACATATACAATGTAAAATTATACTTAGATAGAAAAAGAAAAACCTTCTAATAATGCATGATTAATTGGCTTTATATGCAGAGTATAACTGACAGTTATACTCTGCACCTGGAGACATCTGAGGACTCTGGGGATTCAGCTTCCACATGATCAGGGTCAGGCACCTAGTGGTAATTTTGACTCCCATCTGCTTGTAAAGGCAGATCCTACATTAATTTGCACAACAACATGAGGATAAAACCTAAACTATGTCTGATATATGCATCTATACTACCTACACCTTTTCACCATAGTGGACTCATGTCCACACTGTTTATATGTAAATCACACTGTTTATATGTAAATAGATGTATATATGTAATTTTTTACTCTTCATGAATCACAGTAGAATGGTACCTTGGTATAAACTTTTATCCCTTAATATTTTTTTATCTTAATTTAATCTAATCTGAAATTCTTATTAGAGTAAGAGCAGTATTTGTCCTTTAAGTGTGAAATATCTAAGAAAAATACAAAGTACCTGAATCTTATTATGAACGGAGGAAAAAAAACCTCACAGGAATAAGTTTTCTTGTGAGATTTCTGATAACTTCTTCTTGCAGGAAGGCAGGCACTGTTCCAACAACACATTCTTTATTTTGTATGTATTTGAAGTACTTCAGCTTCTGCTAGAAACCTGAAAATACAGAAACTTGCAAGGAAGTGCATTCCTGTGACATATGATAAGTCACAAGAGAGGAATATCTATGCTTTCCATGATCAAGTATAAAAAAACTGTATGCATATTTCCAATAGTTTGTGGGATCATGAAATGTATTCCCTTCCCCCCCCCCCCCTCAACCCCCCCCCCCAAAAAAAACAAAACAAAAACCCACCAAAAAAATGGATTCAATCATTATAAATTTTGCACTTCTTTCTCTAATGTTTCCAAAACCACAAGATTACAATTTCTGGCAGAGAAAGTCCTGGAAGCTGGGAGATATCCCTCGAAGCTGGAAGACCATAGCCTTAAAGTCTCACTACATGCTCTCCCTAATCATACTCCATCCCCTTCCCTCAGTATGTCCACTGTCTGATGTCAGAGACAGGAGCCTGGGCTAGAAGAATGTGTAATCTAACCCTGTATGTTTGCTCTTATATAAAAATCACAACCCAAATGACTCAAGGTTTGCAGAG